>JAEIIJ010018412.1:0-40780 GCA_018904815.1 Drosophila ogumai | reverse complement strand
TGCTCCTTACCCGAGAAAACTTTGAAGTGTTAATGAATTGAGCGGCAGTGGGAGCCAGTTGCCTCGGCAGAGCGAGGGAGAGAGCCAGTTAGGCAGAGTAATGACCGTTGGCCGCTTTTGTGGTCAATTTTCTGGTAATTGAAATTATGATTTAATTTAATTTGCCACAAAAAGTGTTGACAGTGAGACAGGAATCAAAAGAAAAGGCCAAAGGGGACGAGAGCAAGTCAAGCTAAAGAGATTAATATCATATCTTGATGGGAAATTATAACTAATTCGGGTAAATGTTGACACAAGATAAATCTAAAATGTCAATGCAGGAGTCAACTTAAAAATAATGTATTAAATATTGCATTCACCCTTGTCTGAGTAAGAAAGTATCTTTAACTCAAAGCCATCACTTTCAAAACTTGACCCTTTTAAAGCTGTAATTAAATTAATCAACTCGGAATGCCTTATTGCCCCGATAGATATGCTAATGGCATTCAAGTGATAATCGGCCCAACAGGACTGAATAATTCAAATGGGATTATGTAATGTGGCATTTAATAATTTACATGTGAGAGATGTGTTTTAGGCGTCATTACAAATCGTTACAACACTAATAATCCGTCCAAATGAGTCATTAACAATTAATTAGAGCGCCTTATAGACGCTCTCAAGTGTTTGTGTCTGCAAACACACACACACGGATGTGCATAAGCAACTATACACACACTCACACCCGTATGCATAATGGATGCCGTGGAAAGCGGAGGAAAATGAAGGAAAACTGAGTTTCATTTTACTGCACTTTCAAAACTGGCTTTGTGTGGGGATGCCACAAAACCAATTACAGCTCGATTCGAAAGCGTTTTCACTTTGGGCCGAAATCGGTGCCACACACACACACTCACATACACACACACACATTTAACCCCAAGGAAACCACGCAGCTGCCTAATGGAGCAAAGTCGTGGAGCGAGAAGGACTTAGTCCCTGATGGCATATAAAAAGCATTTAATTTAAATGATGTTCAAATGCCAACTGTTGATACAGCTGAGCAGCTACTTACTACTGGATTTAACTATAAACTTTCAAAGTGCGATAGAGTAACCTCAATTTTTCTATAGCTTCTAGTTTTAATTACACTTCTATTTATTTAAAGCATTTATTTTTCTTGTTTATTAGCCTGTTCTTACTGCAAGCGAAATGCATTTTTAATTTCACTTCCAGCTGCACTCGGAAACTTTTGTGTTAACTACTGATCTTTCACTCGCTTTAACGCCCACTGCCACCACCTGCTACTAAAGTCCACCGTTTACGGCTTTTCCAGCGACGGAAAATGAGTTGCCAAAAAATTTTAATTAGAAAATTCGCACATATGCACCTAATGTGCCCCGTTAACGGTGCCATTGGGCGGAAGTGAGGAAGGAGCGTGCAGTGGGACGGGGCCAGGAAATCGCCATTTCCGATTAGGCACCTGGCAGGACTAACTGGCAATTGTTACCTGGCAACTGTGCCACCTGCCCATCGACAAAGGCCATTCACAATTGTCGCCGCTTTTCGAGGTGCATGGGTGTGGAAAGCTCTTTCCACTCGCCCCAGCACAGGTGTGTTCAACAGAATAGTTAGTTGTGGATTTAAACATATATTTTTGTTCAAACTTGTGGAAATTAATTTTTATATTTTCAAAGGAAAGGTTTTATGAAAAGTTTTTCTAATACTTTTATATTAAATATCAAAGCAAAAATGTATTTACTTTTCAAATGGAAAAATAGGAATTTATTATATTTTTTGTAATTATTTAAAATCAGTTTAACTTCTAGTTCTGTTTATTTTTGATTTTTTTTTGTTCAAAACAACTTTTGTTTTCACGCCAAAAATGAAAAATCAAACGTGTTGCAGTCAGGTGTTAGTGGAAAAGTGTGACAGAACCTGGCCATAAGTGTGATTGCACGGGTATGCTGTTGCCAATTAAACTGTTCATTTTGCCGGATTTTCTTTGTTTTGAGTCACTCGCAAAGAGCGTCATGTCAGCCTTGTTTGCCACTGCCAATTGATGCCTCATAATTGCTCATTAACCCAACAATCGAGGGACTCGCGAACAATTGCCATTTAATTACACAGCATTTCAATTCAATGTCGGACAATTTAATGTCCGGGGACAATGAAATCAGGAATATATTTTCAAATGGATATGATTCGAGGCATACTTTTGGGTGCCACTCAGTCTCAGACTACCTTGGTCAAACAACTTTCCCCTGCCTCGTTTTATTCAGACAATAAAATATATCATTCCACTTTTACCAGATTTTTATTTGTGAACCGACTCCCTTGGCTCGTTCCGGGCCAATTGAGCTGACAACGAAAACACTTTGCCGGCTATTTAAGCCAAAAGCCAGACGAACAAAACAAAACTTTAATTTACTTGTGGTCAACTTCTGGGCCCCTCCGTCTCCGTCTCAGTTCGTCCCTTTCCATTACTGGCCCCGCTGGCTGTACATAAAACATAATAAAAGCAAATACAGCAGAAAAAGCAGGGGGCAGCAGAGATAAAAAAAAATTAATTTTGCACAAACTAAAGCCCTAGAAAATTTATGCTCTGCCTGCATAAACAAAAGCACATAACGAAAGGCAAAGGGCAAAAAACCAGAACGAAAAACAAGCAACAATTCAATTCATTGGCTGCGAAAGATGCAGACATGGGCAAGCTCGTGGTCAAAACGCACTGCTGACCGGAGGACGAACTTTTTGCTGGAAAAAAAAAAAAAAAAAATGGGGGAACTGCAGAGGACGGAATATAGGAGCAGGACGGTGGCCAGGAGCCATGCCATTCCTGCATTGCGAAGACGACGTTGCAGCTAACCGCAGGCATTCAATTCAACTAGAAAATACAACTTTGCTGCTGCTCCAGCTCCAGCTCCAGTTCCTGCTCCTGCTGCTCCGACTTCTGCTGCTGCTGCTGCTGCGTTTTTATTAGCTCAGACACAATGCAAAAAGCCTCTGACTGCCAGGACCTGCGTATAAATAATGAAAACGGAGCAACAACAACAGGGCTGGCAACATCCTTACGCAGCATTAACAGCCAAAGAAAAATGCTGGAAAAGTAATTCTCTCGCAAAAATAGAAACATACAAAAACAGGACGAAAGTCAGGCCAAGCTTGAATCGAATCGTAAAGTATCCTTGGATGTAAATATATACATAATTTATTAATAACTATAATATATAATAAATTAAATGTGTAAATTTAATGAATTTATTTCTAGTTTAAAGTTGACAGTCAAAGTTTTTCAAGAAAGAGTCTTTTAAAAAGCGCTTCAAATTCTCTGAAGAATGTTACACTCCGATTTGGTTATGGAATAAAAGAAGTCACTTTCCTCACCCCTAAAATTATTCATACACCAAAGGCTTTCTTGTGAAAATACTCGGTACTCTGGTGGAGGAATAAAAAAACGCATTTAAAGTTCCCCAAGCAATTGGAGCAAAGCGCAGAACTTTTTACTCCTGCTGCTGTCAGTGGGTTAAGTGCACGAACACCAATAGTCCTTCCAGCAGTACCACCACACATACAGACACCCGGGCACATAGTCATGCTGCAAATTCGATGCATTGAAACCATCATTAATCAGGCAGTAGCGAATGGCAACGAATGGCAAGGAGCCTCGCAGAAACTTCCCCACCTTAGCTTTCACATCAAGGACTGCCAGCGCCAAACCGCTCCTTTAGGCTTCTCTTTTTGGCCCTGCAAATTATGCAGTATTTTCCTAGGAAATTTCAAACAAATGTTGATTTAAGATTGAAATTCTAATTTGAGAATCTGTGAGAATATCTGACGAAAGTTCACTTAATTTCTGCTTCCATTAAATCTTTGGATAGCTGATACTTTTCATGTAACTTTTCCGCCCACTTTAAATTACTCGTGCTGAAAGATGTCTTTGAAATTGAAAATTCTTAATTTTTGTTGTTTTTAAATACCAGCTTTATTAAACGTTTGATTCCTGAACAGGCTTGCGTGTGACTAAGTTGTGGAGTTCGGGGGGCCAAAGAAAATGTCACACTCGCGTCACACTGCGCGTCCTTGTCGGTCTGACGTCCTTGCGTGTGTCGCATGTGCTCTGCGTCCTTGCGCCCGCCAACGAGTTATAGCTTACTCCCAGCTGCCACAGCACCTGCAACCATCCACCCACTTGGCTAAATCCTTCCATATCCTGCCCGAGTGTGTGTGTGTGTGTGTGGGAGGTGCAATTTATTTTGCGCTATGGTGCTCGACGACGACGACGACGACGACGACTGCGTTCTACTCCTGATGTAATTAGCGAAGTTTACCGTTGTGTATTTTTATAATACTATTTCCCCCTGCAGTCCCCGTCTCCGGGTTAACAAATTGAGCGCTCGAAGGAGGATTTACTTTCATTAGCGTTTGATTTACGCTTCCAATTCCGCTTGGAGTTATAGCTCAGCGTCCTGCGGGGATATATGAATATGCAGGGCCAGAGATGGGAGGTATAATACGTTCTTTTTACCCAGTCTAGGTACATTTATAAGGATTTTAGGTACCTAAAGAAGAGGGAAATACTTAGCTTACATATCCTTAAGTTCTAACTTTAATTTGAAAATAATTTACATTAAATAAATCTCCCAAAAGTTATATAGTTCTTAAAATATAAATAAAGGAATTAATCTCGGTACAACAACCGGAAAAATCTCCAACACTGGCGGCTTGTTTGCTGGCCCTGGCAGTGAGTGGAAAATTGTATGTCAATTGAATGGCCAGAAATCACTGTTTAAATTTGCATGCATTTGCAAAGGCAATCGGGTCAAAGGACAGAGGACAGAGGACGAAGGTCGCAGGACGCAGTCCAGGCGGAAGCAGGTCAGCGGTATAACAACCAGCGGACTCTTAGAGCCGGTAACTGCGATGGCAGCAACCGGCAACGGTTAACGCGCAGTTGCCGCATGCATAAAACATAAGGATAACGAACGGAGCACCCACAGGACAGGACAATCAGGACAGCGACTGAGACTGAGACCGGGACGGGGACAGGTTGCTGCTGCTGATACAGGACCCTGCCGGAGGCATTGTATAATTAAAATTGCATTCAGATGCAAATGCAAATGCGAGTGTAAGCTACAAAGCGTAAGGCGAGCGAACGCTCACAGATTAGACAACATCCTCCCGGTGCTGCTCGCTCCATTCATGATCCTGTCCGAGCCTTGGAACAGAGGTAGCAGGACCTTTGTTGTGTGGGCCGGTCTTTGGGAATCCTATTAGCCGCATATCGGCCCTGTTCAATGAGGCCATGAGGCACACATTAGGGCCCGGGGATTTACACGGACTTTGGCCAGTTTAGTGCAGCAAAGTCCTGGCCAATTGTGCTTGCCCTGTCCGAGCGGGTGTTGGCCCAAACACAAAGTGCATCCGTTCTACCTGAAGGTGAATTACTGCCTCCTTCCTGGCAGATCCTTAAGCTCGCTCGCTCGCTTGCTCACTCGCTCGCATCGCACGCATGCCTGGTGATAAATTTCAATTTATGAAATAACTTCCCTCTGGCATATTGCATTCGTGCCGCAGCTAAGTGCTTTTTTATCCCATGCAAATCCGGGGCTGAGCGGCGTACGCCAGGAATTTGAATGGATATCCATTGATGCCGGGCATACTTTCCGAGTTCATTGCATTTTCGCACCTCGGATTAAGTCGCAGCCAGCAGCAGCAGCGGGGGACAAATGGGCGCGGCACGTCACCTCTTGCCGCTCTTCAGCGGCTTAGTGCACACGTGTCCCGGCAACAGGTAACAATTGTTGCACTGCCCGCAGGTCGTGTGCCGCTTCACCTGGCCGGGCACGCGCGCTCCACAGAGCCCGCCAGGTGACTCCTTGGCCGGTACAATGTCAAATGCGGGCCAGAAGGGGTGGGGTGGCACACGTGCGCCTCTAATTGAAATGCAATGCGAGTGCTCCATACTCGAAAACCCAGTTCCCGGCAATTTTGTAAAAATATACATTCGTCTGCCAGCACTCACCTGGCCAGGCCCTCAAGGCACTAAGCATACATATGTATTTATTTATAGGAATTTTTTGCAAATATTTCACAGTTGTGCACCCTTTTGTGTGTTTGCTTTTTCAGAGCTTTACAAATATTTAGCATAGCAAACTATTAGGTGCAAAAAGTATAAAAAAAATCCTGTATTTATTACGACATTTTTTAAATTACTACAATTAGTGTAGTGTTTTAATTGTTGTACGTGAAATATTTGAATATAATTTATTTTAAAAATACATTGTTTTTTACTTGGAACATTTGTAAAAGTTTTTATTTTTTTAACAGAGGTTGTGAATAATATTTTTAGACAAAGTTTACTTTTATTACAAGTTTTTATATTAAAAGAAACAACAATACTAATTTATTAATAAATTCAAAAATCGAAAAGTTTTTAGTAAATCTTCTTAGAACTTTTAATGCAACTTCTTACCCATAACCAAATTATTTCCTTTTAAAAATTAAAAAAAAATAACTTTAAAGACTATTGAAATGGCATATATTTTATTTAACTAAAATCCTTACTAGTTCCTCTTTTACAAGTGCATAAAAACCGCATATATGCTGGATATCCAAGCATAAACTAGAGCTCCCGCAGCTGCCTTGGCTGGTCTCCTCCACCAGTTGCACTCACAATGCACAAACAATAATGCGATTAGATTTGACAAATCCAATTTCGATGACACTCGCTAGCACAACATTAATGAACTGCAAATATTTGTCCCTCACTTTACCTCTCCCTTTCCCTTTCCCGTTCCCATTGCCCCGCTGTGCGGCACGTGGCTGGCGTTTCAATATTTGCCGCATGTAAATTTAAGCTCGCCCAATCGAGTGCAACAAATCGCAGCTCAACAGCATATCATACTTTGCATATTAATGCCACCGGCAGAGACAGCACAGCTCCTAGTCGTGGCGAACTACTCCACGGTGGATTCACTGCAGCGGCTAGGAATGTCACCACCAAAGCACAGTGGAATTGGAATCAAAGCCCGAAGGCATTAATTGCCTTAAAGAGAATGGAGCAGGTGAAGGCATTGAGAAGGCTCTCTATCTATAATAGTAAGCACCTTAAATAGTATCTTTTATAAGAAGACTACATTTTTTGTATTTTATTTTAGTTTTTTTTTTAATTATTTACATATTAAATATATAAAAGCATACTTTTGGGAATAGAAGAAATCCGAATACCCTTTAAATTAAATTAAATTTCTAAGCAAAATTGAATTGTGAGACTGAAAAACTGTATAATAAATGGGGCTAAACACAAGACAATTTAAAATACCTCTAAAAGTTGTAAGTTTAATTGATTTGGAAGCAAGTCAACAGAAATCATTGCGTAAATTAATAATAATAATAATATTAAGTACCTTTACCCCGCTCCTCCCACTGTGCACCGCCAGCGCTCCAAGGGCAAGTGCCACCCGAATGGCAAAGCATCAGCTCCAGAGCAAAAGCTGCAAATGAAAGAAGGAAAATTATTTGTTTTCCCTCATTGAAAATCGCGCAGAGTCCGCGCTGCACTAGAAAAAATGAGAGAATGGCTGAATAAAATGTAAATGAAATTGTGTTGGGATTGGAAATGGAAATGGTAATATGAAAGTGGCAGCGGGAATGAGAAAGAAAGGCCATGATAGCGGATTGATTGGCGAAGCTTCAAGGGGAGGCGACTTTGCAAAAGTGAAATTTCAATGAGTTTGTTGCACAAAGATTTTTAATCGGACTCTGCTGGCAACTAGGATTCGGCCACAAATAGAGCATGAAGGATTTTAATATTGCCAAGGAATATTAATAGTGGTTTTTTCAGACAATAAGTTGATTAACGGAAGTGCAAAGTGTAAGCAGTGTTCAAAAACCATGTATTTAATTCCAATTAGAAAATGTGTCCAAGCAGGGCACCAAAACTTATCTGTCAAAAGCCTATAAAAAACCTTTCTTTAAACTTTTATATAAGCGGTAAAGAAACAAAGGATAAATTTAATGTAAGTATAAACAAATACAGTAAATATGGAACCCTAGCTAACTAAGACCGGCACAACGATTAACTTTTAATCTGTTTCAGACACTCTATCGTAATTTTTCAGCTATCCCTCTTTGGTCGTTTGCCATGGCCACTGGTGGCCCTCAAATCGAGTGTCTTTCCCGGACCCCTTTTTATATTTTGACACATTATTTTCGCTTTGGCACTTCCCGAACTGCCCCCCCTCAGAGCTGACATCCAAGGAACCAGCAGCTGGCAAGGTTGAAAGGCGCATTTAGGACCCATTACCATTAGAGGACACTTTGCTTTGCTCAAAATCAGCCATAAGCCGGGCCTGGCATCCTTTGGCCAGGACATTTGCATGATTTTTGCAAGAGTAATAAACGTGGCGAGCGAAAAAAAATGGAAAAAAGCAATGGGAATCGACCAAGGGCGATGGTGGCGGAAAGGGCAATGCCAATACTTAATGTCAGGCACGTAGCAGGGACACTTTGCGTCCATTGACATAACCAGCTCTCCTGTTAGCCAGCTCCGTGCCATACTCCAGGCCAGGCACTCCACTGCCCTGCCGCTCCGGCAGTTGTCTAGAGTCATCCTGCAAACTGCAGGAGTCGTGTCCTGGCATAACTGCCTCCTCTCGGACGGATGGGTCAGTTAGTTAGTTGGCATGCAAAATGCTTTATGCCCGGCACTGGCACCTATTCACTTTGTCATTGATTTGCAGACTGTAAAAAATATTCAGGTTAAGCTCTGATCAGGGCTTAACTATAAAAAAAAAACTATAAAAAATAGTAAATAACAATTATGGTTAATTGGTTGGTTAATTGTTGTCATTAAGCCTTTAGGATTAATAATGCAAATAATATTTGTACTGGCGGTTTGTCGAGTATTTTCACATACTCGTTGAATGTAAATGTTAATAAATTATTGTTTTATTGTCTTCTTATGCAAGGACATTAGAGGATCAAACTTTGTCAGTAATATAAGTTTTTTCCTGGTAAATGCTTCCTTCTTTTTGAAATTCAGCTTTACCCACTAATGGTCCCATTTTTTTTTTTCGTGTGACCTGTGGCAAACAGAGCAAAGTATAGACAAATGGAATACCAAAGTGGCATAAACACGGTTATCACTCAGTTGCCCCTCTAGCTGTGTCTGACGTGTAAGTCGATAAGCTTGGCTTAAAAAAAAAAACAAAAATAGCCATGGCTCAAATGAGTCGATACACTTTTAATAGTTTTTGCTGCTACCGCTCCTGTGGCTCAAGGGGGGGAAAAGTTCTTGAAACTTTGCAGCTTCCAACGCAAACTTTTGCGCTTCGATAAACAACAACAAAGGGCCGGGTGGGGGCAAAGGAAGCGCCCGATCCCGGAGTCCGGTCCGAGTCAAAGGCAAAGTGTTGACAGCTTGATGCGACATACAGGGGGACCCTGAACTTTGGACAGCTCGAATGCATTGTATACAAATGCAGTTTCTATTGGCTCAACTGCAGGCCAAGTTTTGCTTTTCAATTTCGAGCAAAACTCGAACAAAAACACAAACACACACACACACACACATATGGAGAGCAGTAACGCGCAGTGTGCAAAAGTTTTTAGCAACACAAAGCAAGACCTGGCAAAGTTATGTCCCGCTCTCCTTGGGGTATTATTAGAAATTGAATTAGATTTCATTGGGAAGGAGGAAGGATTGCAGGAGCAATCATCATTCGAGATCCACTTAAGGTGCGACACACTGGTTAAGTCTGCAGGAAGAAGGGATATCAGAAATGGTGTATCGATTTAGCAGAATAACAGATTGAAACTAATTTTAAATATATTTTATAAAGAGATTAGTGGAGATTTATATAAATAAGTGTTGCTTGATTAATTCCTTTATATAATGTATGTTATATTTGTATTGATTTCTGTATTATGTTCTTTTTCCAAAGGTATCCTTGATTAATATTCCTTGAATAAATAATGTTTTCGATACTTCATAAATACTGGCAAAGTCAACATCCCTCCTTAACCGGAAGTTCCACTGCTTGCAAGCAGTTGGCGCGCCCTCTTCATTTGCCAAGAAAACTCGCGCTGCAGTCACATCGAAAGTTTGCAATCAAAAAACTTAGCTAGAAGCCCAAAATTTGCGTGCTGAAAAAATAACCTTAGCATTAAATAGACTACAAAGTTGTTTTAACCCTCCGCCCCCGCCTTCTGCCCTTCCCTTGCTAATCCTTTTAATTTTGAACTTTAACTTTCGCCGGGGAGCTAGGAAAATAAGATGGAAAATAACCGAGTAGAACCAAACATGCGACGCACTCGGCGAAAGTTTTTTAATAACAAGTCCTGCGAAAGGACGAGGCAGATCCATCGCAGTTATCAACGGGGCGGGCGGGGAATAAATTCCGCCCTAAACTGCACGTACACTGCACACATTTCCCTTTCCGGTCCGATGCCGTGACTTTTGTGGCCCGAAAACCCGAAAACTTTCAGGCAGCCCGAGGCGCTCCTACAACCCCCTCACCCCCTCCCAACTCTGCCGTAAAGTCCGGCCAGTGGAATGCAAATACAAGTTATAATAATTTCTTTTCAATTTCCAGCCAGAGCAAGCACTTAAGGGGATCTTAGCTACGGCGACGGAGAGTGCAACTGGATACATTGCCAGGATGGCGAGCAGTATTTGTCATTGGCCCTCGTCACTTCTGTGATTTCGCTGAAATTTGCATAATACCAAGTAAACAAGCAATTTCATTGAGTGGGCTGGAAGGGGAAAGGAGGGGACAGGCAGCGGGCAGTCGGGATTAATAACTCTTTGCAGACAGAAATTGGATATCATCCGGCGGGCAGTCAGCCTCCGGCAAGGCCAATTTCATTAGAAACGAAATGAAACGGCAGTCAAGGATCAAGGACAAACGGACGACAAGGTGCACTAAGGAGAACGAAGGTGCTCATAAATTTTAATTAGAAAATTTGCTTCTTAAGATGAGTCTTTGAACGAAGAGGTACTGATGTTTATGTATTAAAAGGCTTCCAAATTTATGCATATTTAAATATATTTTATATGCTGAGGTGACTTTATTTCAAGTGTAGTTAGAAATGTATTTGGAGCTCGATTTGTTTTACGTATTGCAAAACAGGCTAGCCTGGAGAATGCTATCAAATTTAAAATTTGATCATTTCTCGTTCGAATTGTTTTGCTTTTGAAAGTCGAAATCCTTGACTCTCCTGATATCGCATTGATTTGCTAATTCTACCCAAGCGACGCTACAGCGAAGAGAAAAGCAAGTAAGTTCAGCTCCCAAGTTCCGGCACTCGCAAATCAGGCTCCACTTTCCACCGGCAAAGTTTCGTTTCGGCAGCGATAAAAGTTGCCCCAATATACCGGAATTTCGCCGGGAGAGTGCAAATAAGTGGCACAATAAATTCGTTATTATGTTCCTACTTATGTCAACCCACCTCGTTGCAGCGATATTTGTGTATTGCCATGTCAAAAGTTATCGCCCGACCAAGTCGAGCAGCAGCGCCCAACTCTCGAGTGCTTGTGACAGGCTTTGGGAGGTCATAAATGGAACCTGCACCGTCGGGCAATAATTTCCGACCTCCCCCAGTAACCAGCTTATTCATTTTTGTGTGTGCCTGCCAGGGTCTCAATTTAATTACCGTGCAGCAGTGAATATTGACAGTGGCCCACAGCCTAGAGCTCGCCGTAAAAGCGTTTTAGCTGAGCGTAAATCCATAAGCCTGTCAATCGCAAACCGTCGGTTGTTCCCCCTCCGAGCAGCCGTTTTTGTAAAGAACTTTACCAGGTAACCACAACAAACAAAAATGCTACATTTTATCCAGGAATATCGAGTTTATAAAGTTTAAACTCACTTGGGGTATGGCATTAAGTTAAATTTTAGCAGCAAATAGCATTTACGATTATCTAATTACTGAAAAATACAGCAGTTTATAGAATTTAGCATTCATTAAAATTGAAGTACATTTTCCCGAGCTATCGAATTTCTGCAAAATATTTTGCAACATCCAAAACAGTGGATTAGTAAAATCATTATTAGAAAAACTTTCTCTGAGGTGTTGATTACCAGCAGCTTTTCCAAAATTTCACAACACCGCTTTTAATAACTGCAAACCCTGTCAGGCATTTTAAAACATACGAATCTTTAAAATCCTGCTGGCAATATATGATTATTTCATGGATGCCAAGACCAAAATCCCAATGCAATTTCACTTCTTTGGTTTTACTCTCCCGGGCGACTTGGCAACTTTTAATGGCCTCACTAATACATTTAAGACCCCGCATAAGCACACCCACACCCACATCCACACCCACACACAGTAGAGAGATGGATTCGAGTCCTGTATACAAATAATTACACGGCAAAATATTTACATTTCGGTTTTGGCTTATGCACCAAATAGGCCAGGCCAGACGTCAGCTGTGGTGCGGTGGGTCCCGGGCTCTGGCTTCCCTGCTTGGGCAGCAACTTTTTGGCCACTTCATATTTCATAAAAACATGCATTATGACTATTTTATGAAGCACGCGCCGGGAACTTTGGCAGTCAGGATGCAGGGCCGCAGCCCAGGAGTCCTGTGTGCGCTAGGTATTTATTCGAGCGGCCGATGTGCGTGTGTGTCCTGGCACAAAGCCCCATAAACCGACATCGTTGTTGTCCCCTGTCCTGTCCTGTACACTGGGCCTATCTGCTTTATGGGCCAGCGCTTCCAGTGCAACCAACGGGGCAAACAAAGGATCCCACATTCATGGCCTGTGGGGGTCACAATTTCATGTGCCCTAAATGGCTCACTTTGGAGCAACAAAACTTGGTGTGGCCATGGACGCAAATAGTCGTAAATGTGCCCAGAAACGTAACTGACCTAGCCTACGTTCGTTGGAGATGAATAATTCGGCCCAGAGTCCGGCCAAGTCGGTGGTCATTCGAGTGGCCATCGGCCGTCATTTGCAAGCCACTCGAGACTATAGCAAGCAATTCAATATCGGAATACTGCACCTGACTCGCCTTGCGCACTCGAGGTTTTGATTGGATTATTCTCAGGCCCCGTATTCATCTCTCGAAAGTGACGGGCTGGCTCCGAATCCAGCTCGTTGTTGGGTAATTAGTTGGGGAACTAAGCGAGCTGCCTAATTGAACGGTTTAAGTAAGCGCCGGCCAAACACAATGAACAATGCAATGCATCCTGATCACTTATCCTTTGTCGGTCAGGAGTCCTTCAAGTGTGTTGTGCACATAGGAGCATTGAGCGCCTGTTTAGTTGGCGTACAGGTTTCTTAAGCTTGATTTAAGGCAGGACTTTATTACCTCATTATTTCTGTGCTTATAGAAGAGCTTCAAAAACCTTTAGAGTTTCTTAATATCCTACATTTTTTGGGAATTAACCTTCCACTCTCTCCCATAGCCATGTTGTTGTTCTCAGTATTTAAGATATTCATGTCCTATTTCGAATGGGTGATGGAGCTGGCCGAGGAGTCGCGCTTGGGAACTTTTCTGATCAGCTGTACGATGGCCTTGGTCGTCATCCTGAATGTGCAATCAGGCCGGGCCTTCTTCTATGAAGTGGAAAGGAGGATGACCAACAGAAGGATCAATGCGAGGCTGGTCCGCTATCCGTCGCCAATTCACATAACGAGCAGCAAGGCCAGCCGGCGGCAGCTGAGACTTCCTTTGGTGTGGACCCACTACGACGACACTCCCTTGGCCATGCTCCTCGAGAACAATGGCAGTACTGTTATCCTGCGAAGTTTCTACCCACCGAATTCGGTGCCCTGCCTAAGCGGCGCTGAGCTGGGCGGCAGCTACCATTTTGTGGAGGCCATCTTTAAGTGGGGCGTCACCAGAACCGAACACTCGTTAGACGGACAACAGTTTTCCCTGGAGCTGCAGGTCCTTCACCTTTGTCCTCAGCGAAAGGAATACCTGGCGCTGAGCTACCTATTTTCGCAGCATCGCTTTACAAATGACCCCCTCAAGCAAATCACTGGGAACCTGAGGTGTATCCAATGGCAAGGATCCTCCATTGAGCTGCCGCCCTTTGAGCTGGGGACTCTACTCCGCAGCTTCGACAGGGGCTACTACAGCTACCAGGGCACCTATGATAATGGAGTGATTGAGCTGCCCGTCACCTGGCTGATTGACCCTCAGATTGGCAATGTCCGTCACCAGCAGGTGGCTGAATTTGCAGCTTTGTGCGGAAAGGAGGGAAGCAGGATCACAAGCAACGCGCGGCTGGAGAAATCTTTGGGCAGACGCTCTGTGCAGTTTCATTACTAAGAAGCGTCCCAAGGAGAAGGACTAACAATATAAGAAACCTTTTTGCTTACACCAATATTTTATGGTCATCAAGAATTTCATTTATAAATATAGATACATAATAATACATGAAATAATTAACACAATTGGGGACTATACTGTTTTCAAACCCTTCGTAGAACCCTTTTTTTAGTACTAAAAATAACCCAAAAGTATCTTAAATCTATAGCCATAATGCTCAATACGTTACAGTTATTGAAAATGTCATTCATAGCCACTGTCGACGACGTGTCTGACATAAAGCAGCCATTGCTGCAGTTCTAGTCACTGCGTTTCACAGCTGAATCTTTAATATTCACCTGTGCGACGTGCTTGGGATTGCGGTGAACTGGGGCCCGAGGAGGACCCCGTCCTCGAGGAGCAGTTGAGCATTTCGATTCGTGATTCGCACGCCATCGGCAGTCCATCAGCCTTTGAGTTCAAATGCCGCCCAGCTACATATTTGCCTATTTGACCGACCGAGCGACCGACTCGGTCTGCAGGTGCAGCCAGGCAAACAGTCAAAGTGCAGGAGGAGGCTCACCCGGGGAATTTGTTCATTTCGCTCCGGCTGGTGGAAAGATTCGGTCGGGGAAATGCCTGCGAGCGAGCTGCAAAGGCTAAAACAGTTGTGAAAATTGTCGAAATTAATTTTCAATAAACGCCAGCAGCACAAAAGGGGATATCGAATACTGATTGGCTTAAAAGTTCCGCTCAAAATCGCTTTGAATGGAGGAACCTGAACCAGCGTTGGCCAGGAGCAAATCGGAGAATTCCAGTGCTCTGACGTGGGCGCTGCAGGAAGCCCGGCATTCGGTTATTGACTTGGCCAGCACCCACATCCACCACAGAGCGAACCGACTGGATGGGGGGAGCAGCATAGTTGGCCACTTCAAACGCGACGCAGATGGTTCCCTCTCCCCGGGAATGCCTTCGCAGGGATATCAAAAGGATTAGCCGAGAGTCCGGGTGGCCAAGGAAATATTCGAGGGCGAGGTGGGGTATCCTGCGGACCCACCTTGTCGCCGGCAGACATTCTGAGCGGCGAACTGGGAACTCCTATTACGATTTATTTCAGGCGTAAAACCAGCGGAGGAAATATTTGCGGCGAAAGTTTAAAATAATTGTTGATGTAACGAACCATATACAGGCGGAGCCAGGGCGGGGGGGCGTGGCCCAAAGTAAAACAAAGGAGCTGTAGCAGGATCTGTAACTAAAGCTGAGGCCCCAAACAGGACGACCGAATAGTTTTCGCTTGGCAAATTGTTTTAAGTTTCGCTTGGTTTCGTTTGCATGCATATATAAATATGGACGCGTCTATGGTTGTTGTTTCCGAGTAGCCACAGTTCCAGTCCAAATCGCAATGATGCCACGCTCTTCCCTCCCAGAAACTCGAACCCCGAACCCAGCTCATCCAGCTCACCCATCACACCCGCTTGGCCGGCAGCAGTTTGCAAGTCAAACAATTAAAACAAGCTTCAAACAATTTCCATTTAGATGCGAATAACAAGTTGTACGTATACTAGACACATGTCTAGACTGGGGGCGATGAGTGCGAATTTCGCAGAGATTGGCCATCAATCAGGCCTGGGCTGTAAACAAATCAGTCCCCAGGTTCCCAGCTCGGGTGACAGACAATTGTTCGTCCGAATTTGTGCTAAATTGGGCTGGATTTTTAATTAAATACAGTTTCCCTGGCGATTTGCCTTCTGTAAGCTGGCAAAGATATTAGCTAAAGTAATTCCAAGTATTTGTTGCTATTTATTTGTCTTAGGAGGTGATTTCTTGGCAGCTAAAGTCAAAGTTTAGTAAACTGTGACTAAGCTGTAATAAGAGGAGAATTACTATACTACTTTTATTTATAATACTAATTGTATAATTATTCCAATGTGGTTTTGTGCAGGTTCTACCCTAAAACATATTTAAATTCTTACTTGTGCTAAGATCATTCAACTCAAAAATAATTTATCTATTAATCAATCTAGCTTATATTTGCTTAATAAGAATTAAACGCTATAGTTTATAATATATTTTACTCCATTTGTTTTTATTATACGAGGTTTGTCTGGATTTTTGCAAATTCAAAAGAGTGATTGGAATACATTTTCCGATTACAAATTATATTTATTAATTATCATAATTTTCCTTCTTTTTTATTAATTCTGATTCCGCTACTAATTTAGCTGCTCCTATTAGAGAATTTAAAACACATTTTATACATTTTGTACATTTAATTGTTTTTATTAAAAATTTAAATGGAAGACATAGGAAATTGTTTAGCTGTCAAGCTCTAACCGGTGCGAATGTACTGGGTGTTGTCGGTCTGGATCAGCACGGTTCCAGCTGTAAAAGTAAACAATTAATAAATATTTTTTATTAAATTATTATAATTTACAATTTAAGTAATTTAAAACTTACGTTCGGGAGCAGCATAGGCCAGGGAAGCGAACATGGCCAGAAGGACAGCGGCGGCTTGGAAGATCTTCATGTTTGTGGTTTGGTTTGGTGGTTTTTTTGGTTGCTGGTTGACTTTAAAGTATGTCTCAGATACTGATGCCTTACTGACGAACGCGAGCTCTTTTATAGCTGGGCAATCGAGTGGCTGTGGTCTGGGCAATTCCACGCCGGGGGATTGCACAGGTTCAAAGATCGGCGTAATCTCTTCACTCGTCAATCAGAGATTCGCTTGTTGTTGATGCGATTTTATGCGATTCGAGGGAAGCGAGAACCTGTCTGGGATTCTACGCAATTCAATTAGTGCTGGTTATCGGCATTCGAATATATGTGCACACGTAGCGCATGACCATTAGAATAACTGGAACTGGGTGCAAACAGCGCAGTATGCAATCCAGTTTAGTGTGGCACCAGTCACCTGTCCACACCTGGAGTTTCTCTGGAAAAGGCCGTTGGGAGTGTCTTGCTGTTGTTGTTGTTGCGCTGTGAAAGGTGCTTAGACCGACAGCAGCCACAATATGAATTCTTAATTAATTCTTCGCGTGTTTACAAACAAAGTATTTGGAACAAAGATTGTGTTTCAGGCCTTAATAAGCTGTGACCCTTTTTTGCAGATGGAAAAATATATTACAATATTAAAGTATTTATAAGTAATAATTTAAAATAAAATAATGAAAATTATTAAAGTAGGAGAAAGAGCTTTTGATAAAAATCGCGCTGTTTTTAGCATTAATAGCATATTTATTAATTTATTTTACAAACAATTATTCTTGTTATACCCTTTCAGGGTATTTTAATTTTAGTCAGAAGCTGAAAAGCTATAAAGGAGTAACTTTAGACCCTATAATTCGTATACATTTTTGATCAGCATTAAAAGTAAAGTCAATTTAGCCATGTCTGAGAGAACAATAATTTTATTACATTTTTTCAAAATTTTACATGGGGTTACATCATTAAAATGATCAAAAAATTCCAAAAAATTAAATTTGATTAAAGTCTCAAAATTGATATACATATTAATTAATTAAATAAAAACTAGCACATAAAAGCTTTTCAAATTAAAATTTATGATTTTTAGGCTTAGTTATGATATTTTTAAATATTAATTTTTCCCAAAAAATTATCAAATAAAAATATAGATTTAAAGTCCCTAGAATGCGGATAGGTAAGGTTTTCTGGGGCATAATCATAAAAGGTGTCAAGAGTCGTAAATATTTAAATTCGCGATAAATATATCTATTTTAAATAACAATAAAACATTTAACAAAAAATATTTATTGTACTCAATTTTTAAAATTTTAAATTTACATCAATTTTAGCACCAAAGCAATTTTTAAAATGTATACAAATTTCATATGATGCTTGTTATTTCCTCAAAATCGTAGATTATTTAAATGAGATTGCCTATTGGCTTATCAATAATGTTTTTTTAATAATTGTTATTATAAGAAAGTTAAAAATATTGAAAAAAAATATTCATAATATTGACACCTGTAAAGGCTTTTGATAAACTTTACACATAGAAAATAAGAAAAATTATCTTCGTTCCCCAACTTAAGACATTAAAGTCAAATTGCAACCGATTAACCCCTGGGAAATATTCATTCACGTGCACAACTTATTTACAATTAAACACTGGCATATCAGCTACATACGAATTATCAGCTCAGACCTAATCCCGAGCCGATCGTGACCCTGGGGTATTTCGACTCGTATTGGAAATTCCTGATTTCCAGCTGAATGCACCGAAGCCAGAGGCGGGTGCTATATAAGCTTCGATCCCAGCAAACGCCAATCAAAGTAGAATCTGATTTTACACTGCAAACATGAACTGTCTGAAGATCTGCGGCTTTTTCTTTGCGCTGATTGCGGCTCTGACGACAGCGGAGGCTTGTGAGTAGCTCGAATCTTAACAAAAAGTAGTTTTTTGCTTATCAGTGTTAAATCTGTTACTCTCTCTTAGCTACCCAAGTGTTGAATGCCGGCGGCCACACGCTGATTCAGACTGATCGCTCTCAGTACATACGCAAAAACTAAGACAATGCACAGACAAGAAATAAAAACATTTAAAATATATACAAATTGTGTTGTTAATTTTAAATTTGGCGCTGTTTATATAAAGGAAGGTCACACTGCTGAGAAATACTAGATTTTAGCTTGGATTGTTGCCTAATAGGGGTGTGTACACACTAAATATGATCTCAGCAATCAGCTGTTCGCATAAACAAATTTTATTTGCAAATTTGAAAGCCTTGGTGATTTTAAGTGTTTAAGCTTGGTTTAAGCTGTGAACTAAATTAAAAAGCAGTGTTTCTGAAGAAAGAAACCCTGAAAGCATGGATTAAGATTAGAATTAAACAAAACAACAAAGGTACGTACACATTTACGTTGTTTGCCAAGCCGGTTTTAAAGTTGGGGGGAGGGGTGGTAGGGTTTTTAAATTTTTATTGTTTGTATTTTCTTATTTTTTATTTTAAAGGTTCAATATCTTAAGAATATTGTGTCCAAGTTTTACATCGATCATATTAAAATTGATAAAGTTATGGGTAGATTTTTTTGTTTTAATTTAAATTTTTATAATATGTTTTATTTAACAAATTAACTTAAATTTTTAATCCAAAATCGGGAAAAAAAAATTAAAAAATAAAAACGCCAGTTATTCTTTAACATATGCCTTATCGTTTTTTGATATCGGATGTTTTGGTGGACAGTTAGAATGATCAGAAAATTCCCTATTACTCGTAGACCTCTAAATATTTTATAATAAACAAATTAAAGAAAATTGTTCAAATGTTGTCTTATTATATGGTATTTAATTTATTGAGCTAACTTAAGCCGTTCCAACACAAATTTTTTTTTGAAAAGTGGGCAGTTATTGCACCGAATTAACTTTACCATCAAATTATGGTGCATTTTAGGAGAGGCATCAGTGAAGATTCGACTCCTTGCATTAAATTTCACTCCGATTTGTAATACTATTATTTTATTAATTTAGTTAATGGCATATAAATTCGTTTTAAAAATAGAAATAGAGTTTTTGTTATATCTATGTACATATGTATGGTATCTTCTTCTGTCAATAATTAAATAACCCTTGGTTTTTATATTTGCTTTATTTCTAATCACTTAGCTTTTGATTGTACAACATATATATATTTGTTTATTGATGTACTGCAATTAAATTCAATTTGAAAAAGACGTAAATCAATTTAGAATATTCAGTAAAAGTTTCCATTTCTCCTCAAGCTGTTTGTCTTTTTCAATAACAAATTAGGTTTATTTGATTAACTCGAGCTTTCTCTCACTTTTAATTGCATAAAAACCACACTCTCACAAATAAACATTCTATAGAAATTAAGAAACTCAGAAAATATTTATATAAATATAAAGTTTAAGGTTTAAACTTGAACAACTTTAAGCATTCCCATAACTTGTGTTGCTCAAGAAACCATTTAAGCTCAAACTCAATTCTTATGCCACCTCTTTCAGCTCCGAGTGACCCGACCCGGTGGCCGGCGACGACTTCCTGGCTGCAGCATCTTATCGCCGGTCAATAAATGTACGTAAATGTGCCCACGACAGGACAAACAGCCGTCGCAGTCGCAGTCCCAGTCGCAGCCACAGTGGCAGCAGAAACAATAACTATAGTGAAGCCGCAAACTCAACCACAACAAGCCACAATCGGCAATCATCAACACTGGCGCGCCGCAGACCGAGGAGGGGTCAGAGGGCCAGGATAGGAGGACGACTTTCGAGGGCGCCAGTTGCATTTTGACAACGGCAGCGGAGAGCCCAACCGACGGCAGCGAACCAAAAACACCCGCGCATAAGCCATGACAGCTGTAGGAGAACAACCCCCAGGCCCCGGGCAAGACCCAGAGCCGCAGTCGGAGCTGGAGCTCCAGTTCCAGCCACTGCCACAGCCGCATCAGGCGGCCAAGAATCTGCACGCCCTGCTGGATCTGCCCGCGGCGATGGAACTGCGCCAAATTGAGTTGATCTATCGGGCGGAGGGTAATGCAAATTTGGTGCTCGCCTTGCCGCAATTTAAAAAAGTTTTACGTTTGCCAAAAATGATATCCAGCAGACTGCGGAATGAGCGGGCCGAGGTTGGTCGGCCGGAAGGGCAGAGCGAATCATCCGTTGGAGCCGGGCCTGAAAAAGGTTCGTATATGAATGTGTTTTACATTGAGAAAAAATACGTTGTCTTTTGTAATGTAATATAGGAAACTAACCCATAAACTGCCTAACAAAATTGAACTTTCACTTGCTAAATTTATTAGATTATTATTTAAAACCCCATGACCTAGTTTGAGTTATAAATTTGTAAAGTTTGATGATGGATTTTACACAAGTAGTAATTATTTTAGCTGTCTGATTTATTCTCATATTTTTAAATGTTCAAATTCAGTAGTTTCTACCTATTTTTTTCTCCGTGCAAGGCCATCCGCCTGTTATTGTTGGCTTTATATGTACGGCAGCCGACATTTTCCTCTTTTTGTTGGACAGGAAATGGTTGCGTGCAACTTCAAACACCCAGACAAGCTGCTGCTCCCAGCGCCCAGCGCCCAGCTCCCAGCCAATTTGAGTATTGTGCTTTGGTTATTGCCCGCTTGGCTGGATTTCGACCCACCCATTGCCAACACACCCACTTCCTTTCCGCCTCGCAGTTTGCCCTTTGCCCTCTGCCTTGGTCTCCATCTCCCTTCGGGAATCTCTCTATCTTTGTGCATCTTTTGGCTATTGCATCAAATGTGTTTATTTCATTTATCCACATTTCTCCTCGGTGGCCAATGGCGGTCCATCGCCTCCATCTCCAGCTGGCGACTTGACAATGCCGGATTTTATGGCTTATATCGGGATAATGCGCCGTCTATTAGGAAATGAGTTTGTCTGCGGAGCGGATATTGTTGCCATACCAAAGGAAGACGATAGATTCTGGATAAACGAGCACATACGCGCCCACAGACCGGGTAAGTGCACTGCGGGCAAAACTAACTAACTTAAGGGAAACGAAAAGAACTTGGATTAAGTGTTTAAGTAACTTAAAATGATTCAATTTGCAAAGAATTTCTAGAAAGAATATAACCTAAATTGTTACTGCATAATAATACCATTAATAGTTTAACTTTTCATTCCATATTTTCCCTTTAATTTTAAGGATATATGTACAATACGACCTAGATAGAAAAGGTCTTCAAGCACAACTCTACTGTACCTTTTGTGGCAACAATTTAGTATTTGATCAGCTTTCGCTGCAGTGCCTCCTTCCATTGGCCTTTGGCTTTACTGCTGAAACCGCCACATCCACAACCTCCGCACCTCTTCCTATCCTGGTCGTGGTCCTGGCCGCTGTCCAAAGCCTTTTAGAGCCACTGCAATCAATCATAAACGAGCGTTTTAGTGCTTCGTCCCAGGCCAGTCCCTTTCACTGACGTTTACGAGGCGGAGGCTCCCATGTTCAGAGCTGCTGCTCCTTTGCTCTAGTTTCCAGTTTCCAGCTCCCGGCTCCCGGGCTACCACCAGCTTCATCCAGCCCGTCCACATGGGACTGATTAGTGGCGGACGCCATAGTCGTGGCCATATATCAAAATCGGGTTTATGCCCGGCAGCGAGCAACAGGCGGCTGCCCGGTGCATCCATAGCGCGCTCTGGCCAGCGATTTATCATTCACCGGCGTAGTCTAACCCAGCGGCGTCTATATATCAATAATCGCCGGATGCTGGCGCTTGCACTTTACATTCTCATTCGGCTTTCCCTTTTTTACTTTAGCCACAATTCCCACACCTGACTTTCCCGCTGTTCATTCGGTCTGTTTTCCACCCGTTGCAGTTTCGCGTCTGGATAAGGAATTTGTGGGGCCATTCGGCCTGCTGCTGCCAGATGTGACCCAATTGCCTGCCACGTTCGATGTTTTACTTGCCAATTTACAGGTGAGTTGGTCGTCGTCGTCATCTGCTGTTGCTACTCCTGCTGCCGCTCTTGGAACTGGGATGCTGATGCTGCTGTTCTGTTCCGCCTGCCGCTGTCCAAATAAATTGTGTATTTTGTACAAGGACAATATTGGCATTTTTGGCCATATGTGCTGGACACGTTAGCTGCCGCCATGCTCCGGCTCCCTGCTCCTGCTGCGGTTTAGTTTGCTTTGTGCCGAGGCAACCCCACCATCCAAATTCGGGCTAAACCCTGGCCAAGGCCCATAAATCAACGGTTCTTTGTTTTGAATTAAAGTGGGCAACAGTGTAAACACTTTGTTGGTGCTACTCGCCAGCCACTCCGTCCACTCCGCCCGCCGATATGCCGCTGGCCGCTGGCCGTTTCGATTCGTTTCGTTTGGTTTGGGCTGGTGCGGTTATAAAAGATGTTGAAATTGCTTTGAAAGTGCCCGCCATAGCTGCAACTTTTATTATATGCCCTATGTACCCGAAATCGGACATGGCCGCCGGGTAGCTTAGCTGACACACATGAGGGGATCCCCCCGAAGAAGGCCTTTACCACCCCCCGGTGTTGAGGGTACTCCCCGGTTCGATCATTCCCGGTCCGCCGATTTCTTTTTTTTTTTGTGTGATGCCATTTTTTGGCTATTTGTTCGCCGTGCTCGGTGGGTACATATTGAATTTATGGCTTTGGTGCCAAAGCATTGACCGAAATAAAATTGCCAGCAAAGGAAACAAACAGCCAGCGGAGCGGGAGCGTACGTATACGTAACGTGGCCATAACTAACGCCATATTGTGTGGCGGCCGACGAAATATAGGGAAAAAGGTGAGCTGGCTGCTGGAAAAAAAACCTTTTAATTGCGGCTTTAAATGTTAATTTTCAATTTCAAGTTGGAAAGCGAGCGAACCAGCCCATGCCGTGCCGACCGTTGGCTCCATAACTCATCATACAATCAGCGCAACAACTTTTGTTTTATGTCACAGCGGCGGGAACAGCAGCAGAGGCAACAGCAACAGGAGCAGCGATAACCCCAGCAACCTCCAATCCCGACCCATCCGAACCCAGGGAAGCTTTATTCATGGTGGCTTTTTTCCTGCTGCGCTCGTCGCTGCATTTTCAAGTCAAAATGGCATCAACGCCGGGGCCAAAAGTTCGCGGTACACGGCAGGCATAATATTTCATGGCAGGACATGCCGGCACCTTTCTTTTACTCCATTTACTCCCGGGAACCAGGACCGGGTCCGGGACACAGTGTGAAGGAGCGAGAGCAAATAAGCGAAACGATATAATTTTGCAGGCAGAGGGCACAACAGGAGATGGAACCGGAGCAGCGGCCAGGAGCAAGGAGTCGGGAGACAGGAGAGGCGGTGGTGTCCGTCGTCTGGGCGATACATATGCCATCGAAATAAAACCCAAACAAGGCTGGCTCCAGTTGGCAAGTGATGTCAACGATTTATTTGATTTAATGCCAGCAGGAGCAGAGACAAAGCCAAACAGAGACGGGGGAGACAAGCAGGAAAGGCAACATCCAGAGGAGAAGCCGAGGGATCCGGACAAGTGCTGGTGTCGCTATTGCAGCATGCAGCTGCTGAAGGTGAGTGGGAGAGAGCCGGCGATAACGAAGGTCGTTTTAGTTCTTCATTCACTACCTTCGACAGCTGCACAATGGGAAAATCAAACGTTTGGGCCACTACTGTCCGCTGGAGCTGTTCTCAGGGTATGTCATCGAACCCCGTGCGCCGAACAATGAGCACGCAGGAAGGAGCACAGGGGGCGGACAGGCGGAGGCCGCTCCTTTGGCACGAACACCGAGTCATAAATTTCAATCTGCTCCATTTGCGTGTCCTGTCGTGCTTCATAATTCCAACACTTTCGGTTACTGTTTGCCACTCCTTCTGCCTTAGTGCAGTGCCTTTTTTTTTGTCCGCCTCTGCAGGCAGGACCCTGAACATTCCGTACCCGGGGTACTCGGGTCTCCAGGACTCCGGGTCTTGGTCTGGTCCACTTCAATTGCAATCCCAATTCCAGCCCCGCTACACTCATTCGTTTATTTGCGGCCCGCTGTTTCAAGTCATGCGTGCATCCGTGCACAAAATTCAATTTGCTTGCGCTTTCATTCCGGTTTACCGCCTGCTACGCCTCTCCTGCTTCCCTCTACCCCGCTTTTCCACATTTTCCTTTTTTTTTTGGCCTGTGCTCCTTCCTACGGCCTCTCGAATATTGTTGCCATTTCTTTTGCCTTTGTTTTGGGCGCCAGCATCTTCCATATATCCCATGTGTATATACATCAGTTTTAATAGAATTATTCATAAGTACACTACGTGACAAAATTATTCGATCTCCTGTGAAAAATCTGTGACTTATGGACGCACATTTTACAGGATTCATTCGAGAGTCTTTTTTGATAGTTGATTTCATATTTAAATTGATAAATTATACAATCTAACATCTAGTAATTGATTTTATTCCAACTTTAATGAAAGATTTAAATTAAAGAGTTTTTTTATATATTAATAGTTTTATAAAATCTGACTTAAGGATATAAAACTAATACAAAATTAGCTACACTTTTGATGTAAGCAGAGAAACCCACTGTTTTCAGACAACAATAATGATAGTAAACATTTTAAAATACATTTTATATTACATTCAATCGCCTAGCATCACCATTATCCACCTCACTGTATGAGAGGCACTATATTTTCATTGGTTTTTCTCTGCTTTTAGTGCACCCAGTCGTATGCTCGATGCCTTGAATGCACTTTTCGCCTGCCCGCAAAATAATTTACGTGTATTTCAGAACGGCAATTTAATTTATGGCGATCACGCGAATTCGATTTCCTTCGACGAATTGAACTCGCATGTCTTTCCCGGGTAAGTCGGACAGGCTTTTAAATAAATAATACATTTAAAAACAGAATTTGATCATGAGCGCCGAAGTATACAACTGGGAAAATGTAAATGAAACATATTGTGAACTATCTTAGCCTTTGTTATAATTACTTTTTGTCCTGCTTGTTTCCGGTCCTTCATAAATTTTCTTGGCCAGTGAAAAAGTAACCGGGAAACTCCCAAACAATTCCGGGCAACACGCAAATATTCAATAAATAATGCAAGAAGCAACAGCCAAACACAAATTCTCGAGTGCCAAATGCCAACATCGCCATTTTCCCGGCTGCATTCCTTCTCTCCTTCCACCTCGTTCTACCTGGCTTTCAACTTTTTCTTATGCTTTCCACCATCCCCAACGCGCCGGCTATGATTTTCCCTGGCCGTGTCGCCTCAACACCTTTTGGCACAACGTTGACAACGCCGACGACGTCCACACGAAATGGGAATGCGCATTGAAAATGCTAACAAACAAAATTTCACCAATGCCACCGCCACCGCCACCACCGTCCCCACCGCCATCGCCATCGCCATAAAATCTCTGAAATTCTCCAGTGAAATTATGGTGCTTATAAAACATTTGCTGGTGGCCTGCCTGCTAAGGGAATATAAGGTAAGCTACACTGTAATAAAATACCAGCAATGGTAGTGTATAGTAACTATACTGTTGGTGAATTGTTGAGTTTTCTGTCTGTTTCTACCTCAAAAACTCTAATTGAAACTTCGCTACTTATCTTTTTTTAAGGGGGTTTTAATATAAAAACATATTCTTAATTTTTCTCTCTGCAGCAAGAGGAATCCAACCCAACCGAGAACCCCAATCAGATCCAGAGCCACGACCAAGAGCAGCTGCAGCTGAATCAGATTCGCGTTTCAATTGCGGCGACAGAGACAAAAGTCGGAGCTGCTGAAATTGGCGTCGCTAATGTTGTCATGCCGTCCGGAGGCAGGGCTGTTGTCACTGCTGCTGCTGGTCAATCCTCGACCCGTACACGACCAGCTGCCGCAAGAGCAGCAGCAACGACCCAAAGGTACACAAAGCTGGCCAGAATGGAGCCAACAACAACAACAGCGGCGGCGGCCACGGTCGCTGGAGTAACATCGAGAAGCCAACTGGCCGGCAATGTGTTGGCAGTGGCCACTCGAACGGAAACAAAAACGGAAACGGAAACACAGCCAACTCCGAGTACGAGTCGGCATGGGAAGCTGCATCAGAATGAGACTGAGGCTGCGAATCAAAGTCGAGCACAAATCAACAAAGCGGAAATATTTAGCTTACCTAAAAATTGTGTGCTGCAAAAAATTTTGAATTTGCAATTGCTGGTAAAGGTAAGCCAACCAACCAATCTTAGTTCTGCCCACTCCGATGTCCGTCTGTCTATTGTTTGGATTTCCCGGCCCAGAGACGCCAGGCAATTGAAGATAGCTTTTCCTTGGCTTTTCATACCCTTGCCAAAGGGGTATTGCATGTATTTTTAGCTTATTTTAAAGAAGTAAAAAAGGATATTTTAGATATTTAATTCACACTTAAAATATCTTTTTAAAACAGTGACAGTTTTAGTACCTTAAATAGTTATAATTTTTTATCAAAAGTGTATTCAATGCTTCGGTTTTAAGTTTACCTTTACACTGAGTTTTTTCCCAAAATGCTCAGGTGAGTAGTTGAAAGTTGAAAGTTTACTCGGAGAGACGGCTAAATGGCCAATGGGCGGCAAGTGGCTGTAAAGTGGCTTTGTCCGGAGAGAGAAAGGGAGTAACATTTCTTGGCCATTGCAGGACCAATTCGCCTTCATGTGGCAATCCGGCTATGCTCGCCCCAGCCACTCCCTGCCCACCTACAACGCGCTACGGGACCTGCTGGCCACCGCCGGAGAGGCGAAGGAGAAGGAGGAGGAGCTCAAACCGGATCTGGAGCAGGCTTACATGCTAGGAGCCACGGCCCTGGACTGCTCGATAATGTTGACGTTTCAGGAAATCGAAATCGAAAGCCAAGCCGATTGCCCCGATGGCCAGAGGTAAGTTTTATCCACACAATGCCGCCGCTGCCGCCACTAATCGAATTCCGAATCTTCCGCAGCACGGACGCTCTGCAGCCTTGGTGCATCTCCCTGCTGGGTCATCACTTTCTAACCAAGCTCAGTGTGCTCGATTTGGACCCCAAGCCCGACAGTCACTTTCATAAATTCATAAAGCAGACACGTGAAATTGAAAAGTGCCGTCGAGCATTAAATTAATTAATAAACTTTACGCCCAACTAAAAGCCGCACGCATCGACTGGCGGGCTCACAAAACTGTGCTTCACTTTTCCCTGCCATATTTAGTTGGATTTTCGAGTTCTTTTCATACCCGTTCATCGCAGAACCCAGGGTATGTTGTACTCGACTGAGTGCTTCTAGCTGAGCGGACAAAGGGTTTCGGATATCTGCTGATTAACCAACCTGCCAGCGATGTTCTCGCCTAAACTTCATCTTAATTGGAAGTAATTTGAGGAAATCCTGATTGTCTCAGGCATTGTCAAAGGATTTCTCTTGTACTGAAATTCGTTATTAGAATACGTCAATGCATTTCTCTTGTACTGAAATGTGGGAAATGCTTGAAATTAAGGAAGTTTATCTGTAAAATCTATATTTGTTATCGTTATTATTTTGAAAATTATTTGGATATTGCAAATCAAACTAAGATGGAGAAATGTAACATTTTGTAGGTGTATTCGTAGAGGAATTCGTTCCTTAGGAAGATCTATTATTTAGTGAAATAAATTAACATTAAAATTAATTATTATAGTTTTAATTTGAATTATTAAGTAATTCTTGGCGATTTTATAAGTGAAACATGACCGTTTCCTTATGAAACACAATTGTTAACCCTCTTAGATTGCTTTGAAACCCATACATTTTCATTCATCGGGTGGTACCCATTACTCGTTAGATCGACACAGTTTTGCTTAGTTTTTCCATATTTTTTGCGTTTTTACTTTTGCTGGGCCGCACCTCTAAAAACGGTTTTTCCCGCAGCTTGACAGCGTAAAAGGCAGCCGCGGCAAACAAACCACAGGATACACGGCGCTGTCCTGGCTGCGGCAGGAGGAGCTGCGAGCTAGGGCATAGTTATGGGGGCATGGCAGTGGAAGTGGTAGTGGTAGTGGGAATGGGAAATGGCACGCCAGAACACTCCTTAATTAATTTCCATGCGAATGCGGGCGCCATACGCTGTCCGGGCGCCGCAGGATGTGTCCGTAGCCGTGGAACCACGGAGCTATGCAAAGTTATAGCCGGGGAAGTTGGCCCGCCCGCGCAAGCTGCGCCACAGTGTCAGTCGCCATTCACGCTCGGGACTAACCAGTTTGGCCAGCAGCTACATTTACGCGAAAAACTAAAAAAGAGCGGACTTTCAGGCTGGCCAGGAACGATGGGAAACAAAGTTGTGACATTCACCGAACAGCAGCTGGACGACTACCAGGTGAGCTATCAATCAGTCGATGAAAAGGATCCCACAGCTAATTTGGTTTCATGCATTGCATCGCTGCCCCCCACAAATCGGAAAGGATTGCACGTTCTTCACGCGCAAGGAGATCCTGCGGTAGGCCATTTGTATTCCCATAATAAGCCAAAACTATTTCATTTCATATGGCAGCAGACAAAGCCCGGCCCGCCATTGTTCCCAGCATCCTTTTGTTTGCCACTCGGCGGCAACAAAGAGCAGGAAACAGAAGAAAATACCCACACGACAGCCCACAGACAGGCGCTCGGGACACAAAGGCTTTCATCGCCTCTATCGGCCTCTCATCCGCCATGGCGTTATCCATACCCTATTATGGGGGATCACAATTTCGATAGTTTCCAGATTTCCAAATGGATTCAGACATAATAGCTGCTCTATTTGAAAGATATATATTTTGGAGGGTTTCTTTTTCGTAAGAAGTCAGTCAAAGTGTCTAAAACATTTGTGTAAATTCAAAGAAAACTATTTTAAAAAGTGTAAAACAACATGTCCAAATCTATAAGATGTTTACATTTCAAAAGATTTTTATACCCTTGTTTTTATTGAGACATTTTAAGAATTATGACCTTAACCTTCACAGGAATTTAAACCCTTATCTTAAATCTGTATTTAAACTCTCTGAAAGTCCCTTGTGCCTGTACAAGTGTATTTCCCACTTCGGTTCTCGAATCTAACCCATTATTTTGTTTTTCCTATGCGTTACAGCGTTCATAAACGTTTTCGTGAGCTCAGACCGGATTTGGTGCCTCGCCAAATGACCGAGGGTCAGGCCTCGAGTGTCAAGGTTCCCTGCGAGTGCATCGAGAAGATGCCCGAGTTGCGTGAGAATCCCTTTCGCCGACGTATCTGTGCGTAACAAAGGACCGAAAGCCTGCATAAGCAAAGCAAAACACTATAGCAATTTTCGTCCATTTCACAGGCGAGGCCTTCTCACGCGATGGCCAGGGCAATTTATCCTTTGAGGACTTTCTAGACGCCCTCTCCGTCTTCAGCGAGCAGGCGCCGAGGGACATTAAAGTTTTCTACGCTTTCAAGATTTATGGTAAGTTTCTCTATACCGTGTTCTTGTTGTCAGTGATGGGTAATGTTTACAATAATAGGAAAAGAAATAAGTTTATACAATTATTATTACATGTCGGGAAGTCCTTGATTGTTTTGTTTAGAGAACTGGAAAGCACTTAAGAAATGCCCATCTATTTTTTAGAAATTAATTAGAGAGAAAGTCTGGAATTATATGTTTATTGCGATGGGTTGATAGTTAGGTAAGAAAATGTTAATAAAAGACACTTAAACCTAGGTTAAAGGTTTCAAATAGACAAAAATTTTACCTCTTTTTAACAAGATAAAATCTAAATTGCATGATTAAGATCCTTGCTGGATATACCCCTTGTACGACTTACTACCCAACTGCCTGGCATCACTGTTTGTGGTCGAGGCCCGTCTCTCCAAACTCTAAACTCCATCTTCAGCTGTTGGCCAGCATTTTGAGCTTTTGTTTATGCATTTCCGCAGCCCCTGTTTATTGTCTTTGGTGTAGTTTGCCTCTGCGCCGGCTGCGTGTGAGTGTCTGTCCTGCTGGTCCTTTTGTGTCTCTGGAAGAGGAAGATGCTGGGAGCCAGAGGGAAACATGGACCTACGCAGCTGCACAACTCGTGACCCGCCGCGACTCGCCAATTTGTGGCGCCGTGCCAGGCCACTATTGTTGTTTGGGCCACGGCGACTGCAGGGCCAAAGTTCAAGGACAGCCATAAATTCTAATAAGCATTTTAATTGAAATTTAAATTAGAATCCCGAAAATGTCACCATAAATGGGCGAAAGTTTTCGTGCAAATTGATTGTGCACTTGGCTCTCGAAATTAATGGGACACAATCCCACAGAGAGTGGGTCGCCCGGCAATCGATGGGATGCAAAGTATCTCTCGGCTCGAGTGCATCCGAAAATTTTTGCTAAACTAAACTAGTTTCGACAGCGAGGAGAGGACAAGAGCCGAACGGCGCCTACACTTTATTTCAATGTGCATTATTAGATTGACACAAATTGAAACGTGCAGCAGGCGATTACCTCTGCCACACACACAGAGAAGTACGAGGACACAAACGTGGCAGGCAGCTAGGCAAACTCAGTTTGGCACACATCACTTGACTTTTGTGCAAGAAAATGTCAAGTTCTGTAAGGCAGCTCGAACCCGCCCCGCCCCTTGGCACTTGTGTGTACTTATGTCTGGCATAACTTTGCAGATTTCGATCAGGACGGCTTCATTGGGCACGCTGACCTTATGTCCTGCCTGACGACAATGACCAAGAACGAGCTGAGTCCGGAGGAGCACCAGCAGATTGCCGACAAGGTAATCGAGGAGGCCGACGTCGATGGTGATGGCAAGTTATCAATTTTGGAGTTCGAGCACGTTATACTCCGGGCCCCCGACTTCCTCTCCACCTTCCACATCAGAATATAAAATTGCTGCCTCGCCGGCAGACAGCACACAGAGAAAAGTCGCAGAAAAAGGGTCATTCACTTGGAAGTTGTGTCTTTTAAAGTTAAAGTTTAAAAAAGAATTGGATGATAATGAATCCTGAATAAGTACTATTTTACCCTTCAATTATTTTGTATTTACCAAAATATTTTCTATTTAGAGTTTTACTTTATATTTCCCAATCTATTAATCAATCCTTCTTGAGGCCAAGAGTATGTCATGTTTTTGCCTGTGGAGTGAAATAAATATCAACACAAAAACATTCTCTATAATCCTCTCAACTTTTTCCCAGTGTATTGCTTGTATTATTTAATTGTTTATGTTCCCTGCGCATCGAATATACATACATATCGCATAAAAGTGCCATCAGTGTGATTAAGTTGGCTCCCCGGCTGCAGCCCCTGGGTTCTGGGTTTGGGCTCTGTCTGCGTTCCGGGCTCTGGTTACGGGTTCAGCTGCAGGGGCTCCACGGGCCAATTGTCGTGACAATGTGCATGTCAAATGTCAGCCGGGCATTATAAAATTTATAAGCCCATGCATGCAGTCGGTTCGAATTTCGTCCTGCTCTGGCTCCTTGCTGACCCCAATCAAACGGACTGGGCCACGAACTGGTGTCACGGCCAATGGAAATCGTCCTGCCCTGAGGTCCTGGCACTCTCACACTCGCACTCGCACTCTCACTCGTGCGCCACACAAACCGGACTGTTATCAGAGTGCGAGTGTGTTTGTGTGCTGTGTGCACTGTCAAAGTTTTATCAATTTTGCCAATTTTCAGCTTAAACTTGTTTGGCATTTGAGCATCTGCCTGGCGCTCCAATCCCATTCAATTATTGTAATTGCATCTGCAAGGGGACACGGAGCAAAGGCGAAGGAGTGTCCGGCTCCAGGGAAATTCTCGAATTATGAAAAAAATATATACGTATGCAGCCTGCATGGCCATCAGTTGTTGTCATAAATGATATTCTGGTAACTGAATGGCCTTATAAATACCTTTGAGTAGAAAATAGCAATGTTGATATGAATTACAAATTAAATTATTTTTTTAATAATATTTTATCTGGAATTACTTTGGAGTCAGTGGAGAGTCTTAGCATGGGAAAGATTTGGTTATAAGTGGGGTATTTTTAAAAGTCCTGATGAAGCTATTTTCATTTCACTTTTGGATGAATCGAACTTAGTTTTGGGTTCAATTGTAAGAAGTCAATTAATATGAACTCTAAATTATTATGTTCTTTAAACTTTAAATTGTTTACCTAACTATGATCTTCCTTTCGTTTTCTATTACCTTAGACTCATAGTTACAGAAATCTCTCTAAAAAGAAGTGCCACCTGCCTTTCCCACTCTGATATCAGAATTAAATTGATTAGGGCTTTTAGAATATTACACAATAGCCACCGATGAGTGGGATTAATTTCAAGATTTTAACAAAAAGCCAACTGAAATCAATTAGCCACTTAATCGGAGCACGCAGCCAGTCACTTCATGAACTTGTTTTTATTCAATCCCGATGCCATTGTTATGCAAATCACGTTTAATTTTTAATTTAGTTTACTATTTAATAATACGCATAATTACATACATAGTAATTGTTTTCCATTTTTTGTTTAGTTGGATTTAAATTTAGGCTTAAACGATACAAGAAAGTCTATTACAAGTATGCCATAATCGTATGCATGTATATATAGTTGTATTCGTATTGGTATAATTTGTGATTGGTAATCGTAAAAGTAATCCATGGGACGCGTGCACTCTGAAACGGTTTTGGGTTGAGAATTGAGCTGCCTTCGCTGCATTTTGCTATGTCGGGATTCTCGCTTGATATTCTATGGGTTGAATCGGGGGGATATAGTATAGCAACGGAACGGAACGGAGGTATACTGCCTATACACAAAAACAACAACACTTACATGAGAATAGATCTACTTACATACACGCCTAGGCATAAATACGCTTACATACGTACGAGCTCCGGGGAAGTCCCTGGCCAAAAATTATTGTGCCGCCCGGAGGACACGAAGATACTCTCCTGACAACTCGCGGGCGATCTGGTTTTTACAGTTTTCGTATACGGCAAATGTTACGGCTAAGGTCTACATATTCATGCGGGAGGGGGCGACCACTCGGGGGTGGTACTGGGTTGGCTTAAGATCCTAGTTACTCGCGGTTATCCAAGTCCTCGGCGTCCGCTCAAGCTTCGATTTTCGTATACATGTTTACATTCATTATAGTCTTTTAAGTTGAAGATACACACTCCTCGATCTTGGAAATCATTAAACAAATAATGCAAACACATAAATTGTACAGTAATTTAGCCTAGTTTTGGTTATCTTATAACGCTTCCTTCCATCCGCCGGAAGAGTCCTTTATCCGCCAAACTCTACACGGACGCTACACGAACTCTCCGCTGCACACCTAGCCCAGGTCGTGGGTGCCGCCGCAGTTGGCGTACCCGTAATCCGAAAAGCTTTCGAAGCTCTTCAACAAATTTCAGTATATTTGCTGCTGCTCGTAGTTGTTGTGGGCGGCGGCGTGGTGGTGTAGGTAGGACGGGATCGCCGTGGCGTTTAGTTCCGAAGCCCGCCGGCGTAGCGCCGCGATGCTGTGTCCTCGCCACACGTCCTCGTCGGTGGCGCCATCGGACGGCGACTGCATGGACTGGTGGCAAAGCGGAAGTCCTGCGTCCTGCTGCTGCTGTGTGGGTGTCGGTGGCGCCATCTGCGGTGGGTCAAAGCCGGGTCAACATGCTCTAGCCGGTGTGGAAACCGTCGTGGTGACTTACCTGCTGCTGTTGGTGAGTTTGCTGCTGTTGCTGTTGGTGAGCCTGCTGCTGTTGCTGCTGCTGCTGTTGGTGTGACTGCTGCTGTTGCTGTTGTTGGTGACTCTGTTGCTGGTGATGCGGCTGGAATTAACAGCGGAAGTGTTAGAAGGTAACATGTATGTAAAATAAAGGAGGCTTTCGTTTTCTACACGTATACTGTTAGTCCTTGGAAAACAAAATGGCTGAAGCTACGGAAAACGAATAGGAAAAGCTATACACGTTTTGCCTTTTATATCTGATTACTTCTATTACAATATTTATATTTTTAAAACATTTTTAAAGAATTGTATCTATTTCCAGATAGCCAAACGATAGAGAATATACTAAAAATATATTTCATTTACTTATTTATATAAAGCAAACTATTTAGCTCATTAAAATGTATATTTTTATTATTCAAAATGTAAATCTAATTTTATTAAAATTATAATTATTTTTAAGTTGACTAACAAATATTCATTGGTTTGATTTAGGCTAATATTCTCCAAGGACAACTCACCATAGGCTCGCCATTCAGCTCGTTCTGGCTGGCGCTCGGCTGTGCGGAAAGGGGTGGCGGGGTCACCGAAGAGCAGCTGTTCATGTTCGGCGGGGTGGTGGCGCTCGGCGAGCCACTCGGCCCGCAGCTGACCCCGCCCACACTGTGCTGGTACATCATGGAGTCGCCTGCGGGACAGAATTGATAGAAGTTGAGTTAATCAATTAGTTAATCATAGGATAATATGTAATAAAAATAATAATGGTAAGCATTTAACCAATTTTTTAAAGTTTCTATATGTATAAGTAAATATATTTTTTGTATGCCAGATGGGGAGTGTTGAACAGGTATTTCTACAAATAGTTTTAAAATTGTTTATTGAAAGTTAACAAAAATGCTAGGACCTGCTTTCTCTTCTGTTATGTGACGATATATTATTAGATTTTAAAAAGGAAATACTAATATTAATAAAATAGTGGTAACTGCTAAATGAATGTAGTTAATTTTTACTTTTTATAAGTCCTATTGATACAGATGGTATCAATTTTTCCACTGACTTCATTACATGTCACCCCGTTGACTTGTTTAGCCCACAAAAAACTTTAAAATCCCCAACTCTAAAAAAAAGTGTAACAATGAAAAACTTTGCTGACGGACGCCGGAGCCGGAGACAGAGACAGACGGAGCCAAAAAAATATATAAAATCGACATGAACATGTCTCCAAAATGTCAATTAGCACAACTATACGAAACCAAACAAAGAAGACGAAAAAATGCCTTTGGGTATTCCTGAAAATTAAACGACTGCCTGTTAATTGATCGAGCAAACAGGCAGCCGGGTATAATAAATGATACGATGCGATGCTGTGTTTTGGGGCTACCGAAAAAAGTGTTATGAGTTCAAAGAAATGAGAGACGTCGTCGTGTTTGGTCAATTGTCGGCAGAACTGGAACTGAAACTGGAACTGGATCTCGATGGTCTCTCGAAAGCCAAGCAAATAACTCCGACCCAACAAAACACAAAAAACGAGAATGAGATAAAAACATGGCAGGCAAAAAAAAGTGTCAACGCTTGGCCTTTGTCAGTAGTCGCATGCACATGGAAAATTTTCGGGCATGTGATCATCGGGGCGGGACTTTGGACTTAGAGGAGGAGGAGGAAGTGTTGGGCCAGAGCGACCTACCCAGAGCATTGAGGCCGTAGTGCTGATAGCTGCCCGCTCCGAGGGCGGAGCCCATGTTAATGCCCGAGTTCAGGCCGCTGTTCAGCGAGGACGAGAGCGGCGAGGACTGATTCAGCTGGCCAAAGCCTGCGAGCCCAGTTAGTATATCCAAAAAGCAGCAGTTAGTAGGAAAGGCACGAAAGTTAGTTGTGGCCTGATTCGATTTTTGAGGGATCACTCACCTGCTGTCATGGGATTGACGCCCACACTCCAGCGATCGCCGCCAAACATTCCGGTGCCACAGAGGCCATCGCCCATGGCTATGTTGGTGATGTTGGCCCCGAACGGCGGCAGGCCGTGCGAGGGCAGGAGGGCGCCCGGAGTGCGGAACACATTCGTGGTCTTCTTGCGCTTCTTCCACTTGGCGCGACGGTTCTGGAACCAGACCTGCAATGGAAAGTTAAAGTAATCAAATGGGTTATCTTAAAATTGAATTTAAAGTCCAAAGATATGTCCTATTTTCGGTACAATTTTCCAGCCTTAAAACGAGTCTCCTCCTTTGACAGCCTTGCAAGTGTTCGTGTGGCCACTGCCACTCCCTCCCAGGAACCGCCTTCACGGAACCTTCTTCAACCCTTCGGACTGCTGCCGCCTACGAACACGGTCTTAATCGAGATCAATTACCGCCGTGACAGTCAAAACATGTCTCGACACACGCACAGAAGCAGATTTACATGCGCATAAATTCCGTATGTAAATTTCTCGGCTCCACATATTGGCGGAGAACAAGGCAAACACCGATTTCCCCTGCCCAGGACGGAGGTCCGGCAATTTGGCATCTTTGGCCAGCGAATCCGAGTCCGGGGCCGGACCTTCGATACGCTTTTGTCTTGGGCCCGAAGAGCGAGGGAGGTCGAGGACCGTGTCGGATGTGTTCGCTTGAAATTGGCATTTCCATATGCATAAGAACAACGCAGACATGTTGAGGTTTTGACATTTACAAGGCAGCACACAAGCACTACCTCCAGTCCCTCCCCCCCTGAGTCACACACACTCAAGCGAACGGGCCAAAAGGGTTGCCTACATTTCGGGGCTGCGGAGGAACTGCAGGCTGCAAGGGATTCTCAAATTCAAATTCAAATTCTCCATTCTCGGCTCTCGACTTTCCTTTTAGCTTTTTTTTTTTGTTTTCTTCAGGCGGGGCTACAAAAAAAAAAGGGGGAATAAAGTGCCAGCCAGTGAATGACTAGTGACATGAAAACGATTTCGCCAGGCCATCAGGCCTTCGCATCCACATCACTCGCAGGCGGGTTGACAACTTAACCGTGATGCTCGCTCTGGCTCACTCACAGACACACCTCAGCCTGGCCATATAGTATTTATAAATCCGAGCATTTCGTGGCAAATCTTGAGCTGTCACCGACTGTCGGCGTCGACTGTTTCTGTCTGAGTGCGCCAGACTAATGGCAAAGGAATACGGCCAAAACAACAAGCCGGAAAGTGCGAGCCGGGGGGGCGAAGGAGGCGGAAAGAAAAATGGCAAGTTTCCAGCAAAGTAACTTTGCTTGTAAGGCCTTCTGATGGCCTGGATGGTCCCCAGTGGGTTTGTCATATGTCGGACACTGGCTGCTGACGGAACAGGCTCTAAACTGAGAAAAATTCAACTAAAACAAGTGTAAATTGAAGATTTTTTAGGATTTAATTTAAAAGGAAAGGCAGTGCTTATCCTTGACTGTGGACTCCTTTAATGCTTGAGTATTTATAGAGGACTGGTTTATTGTTAGATACTTCTTTTAAATTAAATTCATTCGATTTCTCCCAGTGTACTCATCTCAGCTGAACACAACTGGAACTATCTCAGGTTGTTTTGGAATATCACAGCCTTCTCGATGTTACTCTAGGGACGCTAATGTGCCACAATGCAGGGGAGAGTCCTGACAGCTAGGGGTAAAAGGATGAGGTTATATGCTACATATATATACATATATATATAAGTATGTATGTATGTATATACCTCAAAGGGGTTGGACTGGAGTGTCGGCGACCTTGACTTGTTTATGTTTTTTACGTGTTTATGCGTCGCCCTATTCATTAACTTTTAATTTAATAATTTAAGGCAGTGTCTGACTGTCTGCCCTCGGTTCGCTGCTGTCTCTCTCTTTCTCCTGATCTCTCTCCCTCTTTAATTCTTCCCCTTTGGCTCTGTTTCAGTGTCCGTCTCTCTTGCACTGTCTGTTGCCATCTCCTTTTGGCTTATTGAGTTCGCTAAATTAAATTTAGCTTACTGTTTTATTTTGCTAGCCACATTCGTGTGGAAGCAGCATTTCCCTACTCACAAACACAACACACAGACACACCCACACGAATAATGCGAACGGAAATAAGAAGCAGGAGAAGAAGAATGAGCAGCGGAGACGGAAACGGAGGCAGAGCCAGAGAAAGCCAAAAGTCATTGCCTGCTTTTTTGGTCTAAGGCTGAGAGCCATTAAATTGGCATAACGTGCATGACGTGCACGGCACGTAAATAGGCGTTAAAATGTCGGTTAAACAAAACATTTATTTTTTATGTCTGCCTGAAAAGTGTAAGTATGTATGAGGTATACATATATCCAAAACATTCGAGGGTGTGTCAGGCAATCCCAATTTGTGTGTGCGTGTGTGGGTCGGTCTGTTTGCCTTTGATTTGTTTTTATTTCCGCTTCCTTCTGTCTCTTTTCGTTGCACTCAATTTCAAGCCTGAATCCCAAAAACAACAAAAAATCGAATTCACAAAAAAGAAGGCGAAAAAATGCTCCTTATGTCGCGTTAAATTGTGTGTCTAACGGTAATTTTTTAAGCTTCACCCCTATGCATAAATTATAAGCTGCTGAGTGGCTGTCTTCAGTCGAGAAGTCAAATCATACGCATTTTTCCTATGTCCTTTTAAAGGGTAGCTGCTCAGGAGAAGGGTATATAGGATTTTGTCTGAACTTGGCATCAAAACAATTTTGTTTTAAAAATATATTAAAAATATAAAAAATTCCAAATATGTATTATTTACTTATATATTGTGTTCTATAAGTTGTTATTTAAATAAAATTAAAAAAATCATCTGAAATTAAATAAGTTTAGCCATTAAGGAAGCCCAGGTACCTACATTACATATTTTGATAATTAGCTTACTATAAATTTTCAATATAATACTAAAATATTTAGTTTCTGTGGCTTAGGTTTGGACGGAGAAACATATTTAGATTGACGAATTTAAATATAGTTTTCTTCGTCAATGTTTAAGTAAAGAGAATACAAATTCCATAAAAGACCTCTATGAAAAATATTCTGTTCTCAGAAAAGAGTATTTAATATTTTAATTAAATTTATGTATAATTGTGACAGCATTATCATGTAGCTGATTGCCCTTACCACTAAATTCTATAATTAATTAGTCTACTTCTTTACTATTTTTGTTCAGAAAGAAGCTCTTTCTTTATTCTTCTAATAATTACATTAACTTTCTTAACTGAAACTGTTACAAAAATTTCTTAAAGCTTAAAATCTAATTTCATTAACTAACTTTAAAAAATGCAATAGCTAAATAAAGTATAATTCTCTTTCAAATCCTTTTCTCTTCCCAAAAAAAAAAAACCATCGATCTGGAGACGAAAAATAGAAGTCAAACAAAAAAGTTGGCGGGCCAAAAAATTTTAGCCATATGTTTCATACAAAAGCATTTTCATGTTTGGACTTTTAATTTTCACTTCACGACTGACACCAACAAAAGCAGCAACAAAGAAGAGTCACCACCGGCGAAGGCAAACAACAACAACACCGAGCAGGGGCAGGGGAAGGGTACGGAAAACTGTTGCAAATAATAAATGAGTCAAGTTCATGAAAAAGCAATTTCTTGTGGCAGGCCGCAGATATTAGCACCCGAAGCCAGGACCACGAGGGGCGAGCCAGTGAGCCGGCGAGCAAATGGAAGCAGAAGTCAGAAATTAAGTATCGGCCAAATTACACGGCCGGGGGAACTGCGGCTGGAAATGGGATAACAAGTGATTTGCTTTGATTTTATGGGCTGGTGGATGGTGCTGGCTTCCGGGGGTGGCAGGATCTATGGCAGGACGAGCACTGGGGTGGGTGCCAGTGCCAGAGCTAACGGCTTTTTATTATGAACCTGTTTATTGTGTCATCCTCAGCCCGCTTATGATTGCAGTTGCGTGCCATAATGGTGTGTCATATATATCCGAAATCCCCCTCTGGCCCGCCTTGTTTACGATATCCTCCGCCCGGTTCGTTATGCAACATTAATTGCACATTATGCCTAATGGCTGATTAAACAGCTGTAAGGATAATGCGAGCACGGAAGAGACTCGGCAGTCCTTGATTTGCGAGCGACAGAAAAAGCCGTATCGATGCCAACATAGAAATGCACTTTGGCCCGAAAGCCGCACTTCAAAAGCCAATTTCAAAATTATCAATCAGAGGCGGAGAGGCCGGAGAGAGAGTCGCGTAGAATTGCAATCAAAATTCGATTAGCCTGCAATGCAAATATTATTTGCGGAGCTAGTCGGTGGCACACAGGACACGGAACTCGGCACTGGTGGGACAGGTGGACGGTGTGTCTCTTAATAAACGCTTGATTGGCAAAAGCCAGAAAGTGCAATAATATTTTTCGGCTCGTTTGCGTTGACAATTTTTGCTGGCCCTGTCGATTGCAGATTGGTTATTGCCTCGCTCTCCGCTCTGTGCTCTTGTTTGGGCCATAATCAAAAATCAATTGGCCAGGTTATTGCTTTTCC
>JAEIIJ010018407.1:0-18493 GCA_018904815.1 Drosophila ogumai | reverse complement strand
AAAAAAAAAAAAAAAAAAAAGCTAAAGTAAACGTTAAAAAATGAGAAAAGAGGAAGCGGAAAATAACTAATAATGTCGCCTGTTTGTGCAGTCCTTTTCTCCCCCTTTATTTATATATTTAAATCTGTGGTCCGCACTGACAATTTCTGACTAAGAATGAAAAGAAGAATCAGTGCTTTCACTTGTTGCGGACCACCGATTTAAATGGAGTTTCAGTCGAGTAGGAAAACTGGGCGATCGAGTGGGAAAGAATGCAATAATTGAGGATCATCATCATCCATAATAAATGTAAACTACTCTCCAGTCGAAACTAAGATTCGTTCAAAACGTACAAAGATCAAGGCTAACGCTAGCATCAGGCAGGCAGCTTCGATCAATTGGGTGACTGAATTGCGAAGATAATGCCAAACACTCAGGATTCTGGCCAACTCGTCTCTATCCTGCAATCAATTATACAGAACTGCTCGTTAATGTATGACTAACCAAAACAAAACCATGTGTTCACTTAGCAGCAAGTCAGCGGCTCTTTACTTCTTGCCACACAGTTTATACAACGTCAAGAGCTAAGAATTCAATCGCCAGTTTTTTCAAAAGATCAAGAGTTACAAACCCAGCAGACAAAGAAGCGGGTGGATTCGAAAAATGTCCGTTAAAAATATTAAATACGGACAGAGAATCGGACTTTCGGCATTAGTTTCGCTAAAATCTCAAAAACGGACGTAAATTCTGAGGATTATACCCGCTAATAATATCGTAAAAGGTCCGCAATTGTAATCTTTTTCGGATTCCGAAAATAAGAGCATTTGCTTGTCACTTTATTATCGTTTACGGGTCTAAATCTGACGTTTTGAATGCCATAAACAAAGTTTTTGTCTGCTGGGTAGCCACCAGAAGTGGCGGCCATTCGTATATATCATATATAAGTTTCTGATTTTCGTCCATAGTGTAATGCAATTTGTCATAGTGCTTAAAAAGAAACAAAAAACCTTTCATTTTGTCCATTAATCGTTTAAGTAAAGCAAATTAGTTAATTAACAAATTAGTTGTACACACCAATATTGATATGCAGTAAACAAGAACCTCTGATTGTTCCATATACTCGTAGTACGACCCACTTATTTTAGTTCAAATGTCAAAATGTCAAGACCCTCAAGAGGCAATCCTTGGAGATGCTTCTCTGGTTTCTGCTTAATCCAGATAAATCTGTAATAAGAACTTCGTATTCGTATATATATATTTTTTTTCTAAACTAAAAACACACAAAGTGGCATTAGAATCTAATACGTAAAGAACAAATTAATAAATAAGAGAACAACAACAATTTCACATTTGTCTTTTGAAAGTCTTCTCTGCCGCTTTTTAAGAAAATAAACTGCTTTGCACACTAATAACACACAGAAGAAACCCAGAACGGACTCAGTTTTTTTGTGGAGAGTTGACTCGCATTCTGCTTTCCTTTGCTAATTAGGCAGTATGATTAGATTATTAGGTGGATATATAAGCTTATGATTATTTGGTCCTTAACAAACATACAGGGTTGCTTAGTCAAATTTTTGCATTAGATTTAAAAAGAAAAAGAAAAAAAAATGGAAATGAAAATGAAAATGTGTAATTTGATGACTCATATTTTGTGCACGGCGTTCTGTTTGTTGTTATTTAAATTAATTAAAAGCTATGTATATGTAATGAACTGTAATCCCCGGCTTTTACATAGTTTCCAATCAAATAATCAAATTCCCCCACAAAGCCCACACAACCGAACGATCCACACACACATTTCACCTGCACCACGCATATCCCAACGATTGACGAAGCAGATGTACGAGAGGAGGAATTAGTGAGGGAGGGAGGGAAAGGAAGCAAGTATCAGAACTAGATCAGAGGGTGGACAAACACAAGGACGAAGGACGAAGGACACTGCATAAAACAATACAAACAAAACTTGCTATACAAACATACACGTATATATACACGGATATATGGATATATGGATATATGATATATATTTACAGTATAGAGGACAACGATCTAAATCTAATGTTCACGACAAAGCGATATATATACAAAAAACATATAGAGAGATTTATAAGATTTTGCATAGATATTGTGATTCCCCAAAAAATGAAAACTCAAAATAGTCAATAACAATGTGGAAAACCAAGAAACCGAATACTGAATACCGAATACCCTACACTATGTATGTATATTTCCTTCTTTGTCGTATAGAAAACTAAACAAACTAAAGTGTTCATCGGTGGAGTTATCGAAACAATCGTTCGCTTTCGATAACAGAGCAAAGATTACCAAAAGAGCCACAACAACAACTGCACTGCCCGTGTCTGGTTCTATTTAACATAAACATTTACGTAGACATTTACATTATTTATATTGTACTATGAGCTACTTGCAGAATTCAGAGAACATCCAATGCGAATGAAAACATTTTTGAATCTAATAAAGGGTAATTTGCACAATACTGTGATTCCTAAACAAGAAACCAAGAAGACACGATGAACAATTATTGATTAACGATTACCGATTACCGATCGCCAAGGATCGATTATTGTGTGTTTGTGTTTTTTGTAACGTATACTTTCACTGCATATTAAGCAAGTTTACAACAAGAACTACTTATCTAACCACTCAGTAATATCCAACTCGAACAATTTACTTGCGTACGATTATAACGATTATTATTGCTAACCAATGGCCTAACAACAAATTACATATTATGCAGAACCAAAACAAAAACAAACAAAATAACAAAAATAAATGAAACAAAGAAAAAAGAAAAATGCAAAAATACAAAATACTTTTTTAAAATGAGTTTTTAGCGAATCAAATATAAACTTAAGATTACAAAATTCATATACAACACAGAAGCAAAAACAATAGCAGAACAAAAGTAACATCAAGAGCAGCAGAAAAATCTTTGCTAAGATTAATAAATTCGTGCTGTAATACCTAAAATGAGAAATAAACTATAGAAACTATATGAAAAAAAAATACAAAGGTTGTTTTAAAAATAACGCTTTATTTACCCTTAATTTTAGGAGGTTTATGGTACTTTACAATATTCATTTTTACATAAATTTCATTTCGATTTCAGGAATTTCCACAATCAAAGATGCCTGTGCCTCTAGGTTCAAGTCATATTTACAACTCAGTTTACTCGTTTCATCAGTTTCGTTACACATTCAAAGCTAGCAACACTTACCCATACATTTGCTCCCGAACTGAAATTCATTTTTGAAAAAATATTTCTGGCTTTTGAAAAATCACAGTTCTCCAAATATTCCACCCCCCATTCGATGTACTTGCTGCGCCGGCAGCCTAGGCTGAGGCCTTTATATAATACGTTGGTGAATCAAAAGGGTTTTAGGGATGTGTCCAAATCCGCTTCCGATCTTACGACGCCTGTGTCCGCCGCGATCCTCGGACCCAGGACGGTTCACACAATATCCACCGCCATATCCATGGTTCCCCACTCATTATCCAGGGTGGGAGGATCAGGAGCACAAGAAGCACAAGGAGCACAAGGAACACACGGTGGGTGTACAATTTTTCTTTTTTTTTTGAATAGTTTTACTCTCTCCTCCGCATAATTGTTGAATTTAACTACTTAACCAACTCTGTTGGCTGAATCTACCATATGCTACGGTGTCTTAACAGTAAAACTGTGGTTAAAACCACCTCAATTTGACTGTGAAATGCCTGTAGAAATGTAGATTTTATATATAAAGACAAACTTGTAATTTTAAAGCAGGAGGATCAGCCCGCAGAAGAGCCTACTGCACCGGAGGAGGTGAAGGTGGAGGAGGCGGAGGGCCACCCGCACCAACCGCACCATCAGACCCAGCACCAGGAGGAAAAGGTGGAGGAGCAGCCGCCACATCAGACCCATCAACACCAGGAGGAAAGGCAGGAGGAGCCGCCACCGCCACCACCGCCACCGAGTCAGGAGGAATAACCACCGGTAAGCAAGGATATGCCACACGACCTTCTCCACTTCCCCCTTCCACCAAGGAGCCCCGCCCAGACTCCCCTCCTCCCACCGAAAAGAAACCGCGAATGAAGACATTTGATATATACCGCTGGAAGCCCGGGGATCAGCCGCACGTGCAAAGCTTCTCCGTGGACCTGGAAAAGTGCGGTCCCATGGTGCTGGACGCTCTGATCAAGATCAAGACCGAATTGGATCCCACGCTCACCTTCCGGCGATCGTGTCGCGAGGGGATCTGCGGATCTTGTGCGATGAACATCAACGGCACCAATACCCTCGCCTGCGTCACCTCGATCGATAAAAACGAGGGCGCCACCTGTCGCATCTATCCCCTGCCGCACCTGTATGTGGTGCGGGATCTGGTGCCCGACATGAGCCACTTCTACGACCAGTACACCTCCATCCAGCCCTGGCTGCAGCGCAAAAACAAGAAGCACGAGGCTGGGACGGCCCAGTACCTGCAGTCGATCGAAGATCGAAGCACCCTGGACGGGCTCTACGAGTGTATCCTGTGCGCCTGTTGCCAGACATCCTGTCCCTCGTACTGGTGGAACAGTGACAAGTACCTGGGGCCTGCGGTCCTCATGCAGGCCTATCGCTGGGTCATCGATTCCAGGTTAGAGCTAGCTTGATCCCGACAAGGGATTTATAAACGTGCTCCTCTCTCTCTTTAGGGACGAGGCCACCGAACAGCGCCTGAACTTCCTGTCAGATCCTTGGAAGGTGTATCGCTGCCACACGATCCTGAACTGCACCAACACCTGCCCGAAACACCTGAATCCAGCCAAGGCCATCGTCCAGCTGAAGCAGCTCATGGGTGGAATGGCGAAGAAGGGGAAGCCACAGCTCAAGACCGACGCTCTCCTTGAGGGAAAGGCCTAGGAGTATTTACACTTTAGGCTAAGCAAACAATAATTCCACGTTGAACTGATCTGATCTCAACAGTGAACTCGACATACACAGGGCCAATAATGGAATTTTAACACTTGATAAAACTTCTTTCACACAATAAAATGTTCTTGCTTATGTTAATGCTTAATTTAAATTCAAAAGACTGTTAGTGGAATATTCGATTTATTTCGCATTTTGTAACTTATCGATAAATGCTTTTACCACCACGAGCCAATTGTTCTGCATATTGCAATAGTTGACATAGGCAGCAAGTGGGCAGGCCACGTAATCGATGAATATCGATAGTGTCTGTTCTGTTCTGTTAACGAGAACATTTTACTTACATTAACAATTAACATTTGAAATTCAGAGTGACCAAGGATTTCTCCTTTCTCTCAAAAAATATCGCAATTTCGATATTTGGGCAAAAAAATTGCAGGGATATTTTGATATATTATCAACAGCCCTATTCATTAGTGAAAAACGAAAAAAAAAAAAAAATAAAGAAGTTGGAGGCGCCGAAAAACGAAGCTAATTTATCTAAATAATCCCGTGAAAGAGAGACATAAAGCAGCCAAAACGGAGGCGCGCAGGCTAGCGGAGATCGCGGCGATGGAAAAGAAGGCCAAGGAGACGCTGCGTCGATACAAGAAGGCCGCCCGCCACAATGCAACGCACTCGAGCAGCTCGGACTCCACGTCGGACTCGGACAGCGGCAGCAGCTCGTACAGCAGCACGGACAGCGAGCAGGGCGTGGGCGGCGTTGGTGTAGGTGTGGGCGGGCCCGGCAGCGTGCACGGCCACCCGCATCCACATGGTGCCCACGGGCATCATCCGCGCTCCGCGGAACGTCATCATCGCAAGAAAAAGAGCTCCCGCCGGGGTGGCAGCACCTCGGGCGACGAACACTCGCGCCGCAAGCGCGACAAGAGGGATCATGTCCAAAAGAAGCTGGTGGCCAAGCGGAATCACATCAAGCGCAAGCTAAAGGAGGCCCGGCTCAAGAAGCGCGCTGCCGCCGCCCTCAGTGGCCATGTCCATCGTTCCCTATCGCCCGCCACGCGGGCCAAACTCAAGAAGCTGGCGGAACGGAAACGATTGCGGGCCGCCAGCAAGGAGCAGCGGGAGCGCGAGAAATTGCGGGCGGTGCAAAGGGACAGGGAGCGGGATCACCATCGCCTTGGCAGCAGCAGGAGTCCACCGAGTAGCAGTACCACCACCACCACCAAGATACGCATTCACCAGGACATCGTGGGTAAGCAGCGGCAGAAGAGTCCAGGTACGCACACACCCATGTACATCTATCCTCTTGGACATCTGTGCGTCCTTTTTAGCATTTAAAATTTATATTTTTTCTGCTTGCATTACAGGCCTGGGACCAGGAGTTGGAGGCGGCGGCGGCGGCTCATCCTCGCGCATGCATCACCAGCTGATGTCGCGGGAAAAGATCATCATTCAGACACGAGCGCGCGGACGCACTCCATCCTTGGAACGGGAACGAGAAAGAGAGCGGGAACGCGAGCGCGAAAGGGAACGCGAACGCAATGATTTCTCCTTAAGGGAGCGAGATCGCAGGGACCGGGAGCGTGACCGAGCGGAGCGGGAAGCGGCCAGGGACAAGGAACGGGCCGAGGCACTAGCACGCTGCCAGGAACGGCAGCGGGAGCGCGAACGCTTGGCCCGCGAGAAGCTGCGCCGACAGGAGGAGGAGGAGGGCGGCGGCAAGCGAAGTGGTCCTGGTCGAGACTTGGATATGCCGCCGTATGGCGGCAGCAGGGAACGCTCTCTGGACACTGTCGAAAGAGAACGAGAGCGCGAGCGGGGCAGCGGCGGTGGACGCCATGTACGGGATAAAAGAGAACTGGATCCCTATGAGCGGGAGCAGGACTATCTGGAGGAGCGTCACAACCACGGCCTGATGGACGAAATGCGCAGATATCGACGTAGGGAAATAAGTCCCCTGCCTCCGGAGCACTACCCGCCCAGGATGCGGGATCCCAGGGAACTGTACTCCGAGGAGGAGCGCGAAAGGGCCTACAAGCGCGCCTATCTGGACGCACGGTACTCGTCGCGGGAGCGCGATGCCTGGCTGGAGGCCCGTGAGCTGCGGGAACGGGAGCTGAAGGGACGCGAGTACCGCGACCTAGAGCCGGAGGATGGGCTCTATCCCGATGAGCGTGAGCGTCTGATCCGCGAGAGAGAACGAGAGCGGGAGCGAGAGCGCGACCGAGAGAGGGAGCGCCATTTGGGACCGCCGCGCGGCGACTATCGTCCGGAGTGGGAACGCGAATGGGAGGAGGAGGCCGGCGGCAGCGGCGGCGGAGGAGGAGCTCCTGGCGGTCCAAGCGGTACACCCGGTCGCCCCAGCGGCTTTGTGGGAGGACCCAAGCGCGGCAAGCCTCCATCGCATCCGGTCGGTGGACCGCCATCACAGCAGCAGCAGCAGCAGCACTCCGCCTCCGAGGCGGACTGGGATGCCGACGAACGCGAGAGGGAGCGGGAAAGGGAAAGAGAGCGAGAGCGAGATCGCGAGGATCACCCGGACGCAGGCAATGGCGGCGTTGGAGGCGACAGGCCGCCGTCCATGAATATTAAAAACGAACCCACCTGGCTGGAGCACGACCAGCGGGAAAAGCCACGCGCCTGGCAGCAGCAGCAGCAGCCGCCGTCCTCAAACTCTGGCGGAGATTGGCGGGACAATGACAATGATGCCCCACCACCGCAGCAGCCGCCATCTCATCCGCATCCCGCCTCGCCGCACCATCATGTGCATTCCCGCGGTGAAAGGGGCTCCGGCCGAGGCTTCCGTCGTGGTGGTCACGGTCATGGAGATCATGGCGAGCGACCCGGCTATAGATCCCATCCGCCGCCACTGATGACGCTGCCAGTTCAGCCGCCTGGCGGCTATTCCCGGCCATTCGCCCACAAACGATTGCCTTACGTGGCCCGTGATGGCGGCGGCGGCGGCGGAGGAGGAGGCATACCCAGCTCTGCCTCTGGTTTTCTTAAGAAGCATCCACATCCACCGCTGGCCTCACCCACACAGACACCGCTGTTGAATCCCCTGCTGGGCAATCCCGGTAAGCCCAATGCCGCTGCCCAGGCGAGCGCTGTGGCTGCTGCCACCACAGCAGTGGCAGCGGCCAAGGCAGCAGCCCAAAGTGCCGCCAATGCCACCACAAATCCAGGAATTCTTGCCCAGGTAATTAAACACTTTTTTTTGTTGGTTTCTTTTATTTTATACAAATTTTTGCGTTCGTTTAGGTGAGCAAACTGAATGTGATGAGCATCAAGCAGGAGGAAGCCTCCGAGGATTCGGCGGGAACACCAGAACTGGGTGCACTGGACGACTCGGCTGCTCCCAATCTAAGCCTGGCCGCTGACCCAGTTAAGCTGGAGCCCCGACCCAGCACCGGCGAGGGTGAGCTGAGCGAGATTAGTGACAGCGACGACGACATTCTCAACAAAACGGACAAGGTGCTGCGGCCCAAGAGTGAGCTGACTGTGGATATGATGGAGCAGGAGGTGGACACTAACCAGGAGGCAGGGCAGGAGGCGAAGGCCACCGAAGGCGTAGCAGCCAGCCAGTCCATAAAGGTGGAGGTGGAGCCGCTGGACGAAGTGCTGGACTTTGAGGAGATATCCGACGGAGAGCTGGAAGAGGATGCGCGACACAAAGGTAAGAGAGAGAGAAATATATCATGAGATGGTGCCAGGTGGAGGAGAGGAATAATCATGGAATTGGAATCATTCTTGCAGGCATTGGCGATGCCCTGGGCGTGGACTGGCAAGGACTGATTGCGGAAACCCGACAGCAGGCCACCGATGCTCAGGCGGCCCAGCAGGGCGTCGACCGTGGCACATCCGCCAAGCAGCGATGGCAGCCGCATCGCGTGCTCCTCGACATGGGCATCTCGTTTGGCATGGCGGGCGAAAGCTATGCCCGTCGCGTGATGGAAGAGGCCCGCCAGCAGTTCATCCAGGAGAAGGAGCAGCGCCAGCAGAGGGACAGAGAGCGAGAGCGCGAGCAGCAGGAACAGCATGGTGAGCAGCAGGAGCCACCACCACAGCAGGTGAAGATCCCGGCGGCACCGCTGCTCGACTACCGCGAGTTCCTGGCCAGTCCCTCGCAGCTGGAGCCCTTGGCCTGCGTGCAAATGGGTCTGCGTGACGTGGCCGCCGAACGTCAGCGTCTGGTGGGCAATGTCTGTGGCCCCGGCAGCCGGGCCCTGAGTGCTCGACAGGATTTGCGCCTGCGCCGCCAGCTGTGCGGCCTGCCTGCCCGCGAGTGCGAATTCCCGCGAACAGCGCCGCTCGTGAACGATGGCCTGCGCAACCTGGCGCTGCAGATGTTCCAGCGCAGCCTGCTGGACGTCAAATGAGATCCGATGCCTGACGACAGCGGGAGCGAGAGCGAGGGGCAGCCACAGCAGCCCCAGCAGCAGCAACAACAGCAGGAGCTACAGCTACAGCAGCAGCAGGAGCTATCACAGCATAGGCCCATTCAATACCGACTGGACATACAGATATACACGGGCGGTGGGCTCCAGGAGAGGAGGGACCGCGACTGGCGACACTATTAGCCACAAGTAAGTTTTGTAAGTTAAGAGTAATAACTAGATTGCGCCAAGTTCAACGTTCTCGAGCATTCTCTAGTGTGAATATCAATATAACGTAGCTATTAATTGTATAATAAAATATATATACATGCATATATATGGAGTAAAAACATAAAAGTCTTGATTTGATTGAAACGATTAATTCACAGCTTTCATTTATCAATTGCAAAACCAAGTAAACTTTGAATTTCATATGAAATAAATTCAATGCGAAATATATTTAATTTCCAAAATATTTTCAAACAAACAGATTCCCTCCAAAAGAAATTTCCAGTTGAAACATTTTTCATTGTGCCGAAAAATAATAATAATAGTTGTTGGTTTATTTTAATAAATACATTGCTAGGCTATTTATTAATTGCTCGTTCAATAAGCAGCTTGGGCAAATTTGAGAATGGTTTTCAGGGTTACTTATGATGAAACACAGGACAGGTTGCTCTGCTATCAAATATAAACTTTTTAGGCCAAATTTCGGTTTTAATACTTATGTGCAGCGGCGATCTTTAACTGAATCAATTCAAGTTTGGTGTTGGTTGGGTTATCACATGTGAGATCGAAACTTGTTCCAAAAACAAAACAAAAGAGAAGCCTTCAAGTCCGGGGATTTATAATATATACACAATATCGTTTCAGCTCTTATGATTTAATACACCGACTTTAAAGGGAGAAGTCCTTCAGGCTAAGGGTGATCTCTATATGCATGTAGTTTCTATTTAAACACTCTAAACTGGGGAAAATCAAGAGGGTAAACTTGCAGCATATCTCTGGCACTGACACTACCACAACGCCTTAAAATAACAAGATGAGTAACGCCAGTCTTGAAACTCTAGATCTGTGCGCTCACATACGCACTTGCTTGATCAACATATCCTATTTTTAGGTTTCTACATTCTCAACTTTGTGCTGGCGAAAGCAATCCAAATGCATGGGCGTTATACATCTTGTGATTTTAAGGTCTTTTGTCAACTACTCTTGCAACAAAATGCTCAACATTTCAATGAGATTTTGTGGGTTTTTAGTTTATTTTGAATTGAATTAATCTCTTGGTAATTGTATTTACTTGCTTTTGCTTTTAATGTTGAAGTAATCTTGCCTTTGCTTCGCTCTTTTATGGATGTGTGTTCTTGTGTTTATTTAAGCCCTTTAAGTTAAGGTTTTAAGTCTACAATTAAACTGTTGTTGCTTACATTTGCCTCTAGGTATTTGCTTTCTCATAAATCTCATTTGACTCCTTGTTCTCTGTTTTTAGTTTATTCATACATATTACATACATATAATTTGTGTTTTTGCCTGTAGTTTCAGTTTAGTTTTAGTTTAGTTTCTGCAATGCATCAGTTAAACGTATAATTTTCAAAATTAGTTTTAGTATTTTTTGTTTTTTATAAAAAGTATATGCTCTCTCTGTCTTCCCTTGCATTTTTCCGTTCTCTCAGCTCTCAGCTTTCTCAGCTTTTCTTTTTTGTTACTTTTTATTAATTTTTCATACAGCTAGGCATATACATACAGGTGTCTGTGTGTGTTTAGGGGTGTTTGTGTGATTCAACGCTTGGCGTAAATCCTCTGATCCTGCAACATGGCTGGCACCCTCCTCACCTCCCTCTTATTAGTTTTTGCTGCTGCTTCTTGCCTTCTACTTCCATTATTTAACTTTTTTAGGGTTTTAGGTTCATCGTTTTTAAATTTTGTTAATAATTCCTAGCAATGGTTGTTCTCAAAAAACAAAAAAATAATAAAACAATTGAGGGTTGTGTTTCTTCTGTTGTTACTCCCGTTTCCTCCAAGTGTTCTTCTTCTTGCGGCTCTTGACGGCGCGTCAATTCAACGAGGGCATGTGGGTGTCATGCCAATTGATCTCTATGTTCGGCCACTTGGTCTGCAGGCAGGTGACCATCGGATTGGAGGTGCAGATTGACTTTAGGTCGCCCTCCAGCAGAATGGCAGAGCCGCAGTAGAAACGCACCTGTAAAGGGTAACAAAAATGAATTCATTAATTATTTTCAATATAAAATATTTAAATAAAGTATGAACTATTAAATATTCTTCCTTTAAATGTTATTTAGCAGTTACACTCACCTTATTATTCTCATTCGAGCCCGGTATGCCGTTGTAATGACGCAGCTCAAAGGTATCCGGCGTGGAGCGACGCTCCAGCGGAAAAAACTCGTCCATGAAGGCGTTCAGCAGTATAATGCCCAAGTTCTCCGGGTCGAGACGCTTCTGCATGAGGCTCACACTGCAAAGAGGATGATCATGAAGCTCGCCTCTAGGTGGCATCTCTACAAGTTGGCTTACTAGGCTGGCTCGCTGACCAGATTCAATTCCGCGAGAACCTCGCGCAGCATGGTTGTCGATATGAAGTTGTTGCCCTCCGGATCGTATGACTTGAAAATGCGACGGCCCGTCTCCGAGGGTGTCTCCGGCGATACCAGCCTCTTCTCGTTGCTGAACAGAACTAATGATGATTTATGAAAGGATAAACTGCATTATAGAAGCTTCCTTAACCCCCTATACTGTGTCTTGTCTTGAGGCATTTGTTACATTCTTTCTACTATTAAATATTTTTAAGCAAAAGTAGGTTTCAACTCACCGGTTAAATGCGTATCAGAGCCCATCACCCACACAGGGTAGCGGGGATTCTTAAAGAAGGAGCCCACAGTGCAGTACCGCATCTGCTCCATTAGCGTTATGAATCCAATGTCGCTCTGCTCGCAAATGCCGCGCAGCTTCAGACCGCCGACATCCTGCTCGTTATCCCAGACATGGGCCACCGCACGACCCGTTAGCATCAGATTGATAAGCGACTGGGCGCCATAGCCGTAGGTGCTGTGTATCAGCGGCTCCGATGTGTCCGATATGTCGGCCGCCACCTGCTCCGAGCCTTTGGTGAGGAACACCGAGTACATGAACAGCAGGACGCCGTATGTGTGGGCCAGCTGGTCGTAGTTTTGTATGTAATAGCGGGCCACGCCGGATATATCGTCAAAGTGCAGCGTGTGCAGGCGATCGTGGAACTCATCCGGCGACAGATCGCCCATCGTTTCGGGATCGGGCTCTTGGCACAAGTCCTTGACCGAAGCGGGAGTGGCCTCGGCGGCCAGCTCCACGCCTGCTGCTGCAGCTGCCGCTGCTGCCTCCTCGGAGCCAGTTCCGGCTGCATCGCCATCTGAAGGGGATGTGGCGGATGGCGAGCGCTCTTTGGTTGGACCAGCCTCTGAAGCCATGCCACGGCGGCGCAAAAGATGGACGATGCGGTAGCGCGGTGCACGGCAATTCTTCAAAATGTTGCACAAGGCCTGAATAAGCAGGTTTTGGCATTTATCGCTGGAAATCTGCAAAGAGTGCAAAGAGAGCGTTGCATTTTTTTGTTTCCTTCGGGTAGATTGATTTGATTACCCACCTCGGACAGCTTCACGCCCGGCATTTCCATGATAATAATCTTAAGCAAGTACGCCTGCACGGGCGCTATCACAGCACAGGGACCGCCCTGCTTTTGCACCAATGCTGACGGCTCCGCATCACTAAACTCAAACCCTGCAGGGGGTTGAACGAGAAGTAAAAGGAAGTTGGTAAGAAGATAATGTATAAATATTTTATCATTCAAATGGTAAAAGCAAAGGTAGATCAAAAATCTAAGGGGATTGAAGGTTACGCGAGGCAGAAGGCTCTTTTGGAACCCTTTTAGAAGAGATCAGAGAGCAATCGGAATAAAATATTGCTCTAAACTTCTTATGACTTGGTAGCTAACGAGAGAGTTTTCTCTTTGAATACATTTAAATTTTATGCTGGAAGAGAATGCAAATGATCCGAAAATTTGATCCTATTTTAGGATTCTAATAATCCATTCTAAGGTACAGATCCCATCCTACCTACGTGACTATTGTCTTAAATTTTGCAGTGTATTTTAGTATTTATAACCTCTCACTGAGCGCGGCTTCGCTTGCTAGTAAAAAAATAAACATTCCCATTGCTCAGTCATAAAAATTAAAGCTTGAAGCCAGAAGTAAGACCTGGTCTATATATAAATATGATGTAACAATAGTCTATACCAAACCAGAACTCTTACGGATTTTATAAAAAATAAAAATAGTGTTATTTTAGAAGAGCAAAAAAAAAAACTACAATCATGACCTAGGCTATGAGGGTTTGAAGCGATAAGCTATTTATATTCCGATTTCACTGATCAATAAAAGCTAGCTGAATATTACTTTTGAGCTTGGGTTTACACAAAATAAATAAAACTAAATTATAATAAATTATAGTTTAAGAAAAGTGCCAAACGTAGATATATATGTATGTGTACCCTGGCAGTCCAAAGAAAAGGGCGCGCTTTTTAGGCAAAGAATGGGAGGTGGGCGGTAAGGTGCAGGGGGGGTGTCGTGTCGTGTTTACCTTGAGACCAGCGACGGAATACATCCTCGCGCACATTGTCTCCCCACAGCAACTGCTTGATGTCGCGCATTTCGCGCATATCGTTTGCATTCAGCTGCGGCGGCGGCTGCTGCTGCTGAGTCTTCTGGGCGCTGGACGCACCAGCTCCTTCCGATCCTGATTGGCCCCCACTGGTGGTGGCCTGATGGCCCGATCCCATCGAGGCACCAGCACTAGCTCCAGCTCCGTCTGCCGACTGCACAGCCATGCTGTGCGATTCCAAGGCTGCCGAGGCCAACGTCATCGACGCTGCCGCGGTCGTCGGTGCAGTTTTGGGTGAGACGGATTCCTCGCAGCTGCGCTGCTCCCGCACAAGTTCGTCGTTCATGTCCGCGTTTAGCGTCGCTTACCTCCTGCTGCTGCTCGTTTGTTGCTGCTCCTCGGCTCGCTCGCTCGCTTCCTGTCGCTGACTGCGTCCCGATTCAAACGTTCTGAATGTACAGCTGCCTGGGTTAGCCTACCATTTGGTTGGCATTTTATGGATGCTCAGATATTTTCCTTTTTCCGCAGGGGCTGTGGGGGCAGATGCAAATGCAACAGTGTAGGGCTAGAGTGGCCAATGGTTGCGTGGGTGCAAAATACCGCCTTGGGCGAGTCGGCGCAACAATGAACAAAAGTTTCCAGTCTCTTCTGCGCACACAAAACGTACGCGGTTTTAAAAAATTTTTACAATTACACAGAAACTACAAAAATACACAAATTCCGTCTTATTTTTTCAACTTTACTTTTTTCTACAAATTTACGAATGAAAGTGCCGTTTGATCTAAACGCTTTGACTGTTGAGCTTAAAATCAAGGTTTGCCAGGATGAAAACATTTCCGGTAGCTGGAAGTATTGAAAATGGATTTGTTATATTGTGTGTTCCAATCCATAAATTAATTTAATCCGCGGCTTTTTCATTTTCGAACTTTTGACTGCGTCGAAAATGCATCCCTCTAAAAGTACCTAACGCATTTGTTCATTCTAGTATTTATTGAAATACCGACTTGCAAAAAATATAAATGCATCCCTCTTGCACTCATTGGGTGTTTTGGTATTGAGCCAGCTATCAGTGAACGGTCTTACTGCGGCGAATTGTTTTGTTTTGTCCATTTGCGAGGCAAAAGTTAATTAGTAATTGGAAAATGGAGCCAAAGGCTATAAGACCAAAGCCGCCGGGAACGGGCAACCGAGGAGCCCTTCAACTGCCGAAGAAGCAGCGCTTCGCAAAGCGAACATACCACTGCGGCACCTGTCTGGCGGAGTTTCCGCGTCACCTTGCCGCCAAGCGCCACGAACAAGAGTGCCAGGCCAAGCTGCGGCGTCTATTCATCTGCCGGCACTGCCTGACGCTCTACGGCGATGAGTTCCGGTTGCAGCGACATCAGGAGCGGAAGCACAAGGGCGCCCAGTTCCTGTGCCTGCAGTGCGGTAAGAAGTACTCGTCCGCCACCTTTCTCTACCGCCATGTGGTTACCTGGCACGGCGAGCGGTCGCTGTTCTACTGTGGCATGTGCGCGGACAACTGCCATGACGCGATGAGCTTCAGTGGGATGCGGCAGCTGCAGGAGCATGCCGAGGAGGTACATCACCTGCGCTCCTTGGAATCTACAGCTAGCGAAACTGGTGGGTAAACCAATCTATGCTTATGTGAAAATCAATAACCCAATGTCTGCATTCCCATTCATTCATTTTAGGCAGCCTTATTGACGAAACTGAGGATCTGGAAATGTTGGAGGAGAATATCGAAGATATTCTGCCCAGCGTTGATTGGGGCGACGATCTAACATTTGACTGGCCCACGGATCTGGACAAGGAATTGTGCATTGTGGACGCCAAGCCGAGTGTTTTTGTTTGCCCCTTTTGCGCCAATGGGTTTTCCGGTAGCCTGAGCTTAGTAAACCACCTAAAGCAAGCGCACCACCGAAATGCTTTGGAGTGCTGCTACTGTGGCCGAAGTCATGGTAGCCGGGAAGCCCTGCGATCCCACCTGCAACGCGTCCACGTCCTGTTGCGCGCCCATGTCTGTGACGTTTGCCAGGCAGACTTTGCCACTGCGGATCATCTGAAGAAGCACGTGAACAGCAAGCACCTGAACCACCGACCGTTCGTGTGCCACATCTGCGGAAGTGGGTTCGCCCAGCAAAGTCACTTGAACCAACATATGAAGTCGGATCGGCACGATAAGTTCACATGCCAATTGTGCCTTTGGCCCTTCTTCCGGGCCATTGATCTCGAGCGTCATGTGAACGAGAAGCATCCATAGGTAAGAAGCGATTAAATTGAACATATATATACATATATAAATTTATATATTTAACTGGGGAAAAAATTGGTCACTGTAATATCGCCTAGCATGTCTCAGGTACTAACAGGTGTTAGCTAACTGTTATCAGTGAAGAAACACCTCTGTTAAGCTGCCCACGCATGCTGCCGTTATCAGTGGCTGTTAGTTAACAGCTGATTGGGGCCCAGCAGCCAAAGAGAGCGTCGAAGAGAGCGCTACTGCTGTTAACGTGCATGTTGTTGTTGTCGTGCGACATTTTCGAAAACACGCCTAGAGATGGACGTGAGCAATGATAATAGCAACTGTTGAATTTTAAAATTTAAGACTTGTACTTGTACTTGTATTCCAGTTTAAATCGAATGATTTATCAAAAGAATTTGTATAAATAGGTTTAATTATTTTGCCAAATTCGAATATAATTACTCTTATATGTCCTTGGGCGCGCCTTGAGTCCGATCGTGCAACGGCACTTGTCATCCCTAGGCACGACGTATAAGTAACTTGGCCCACACTGACGACAGTTTCGAACGATACGTGCTGGCGCTTGGATCGCAGTTTAACCGATTCTCGGCGAAAACCCCGTCGCGCTCAAATATTTATCACAAAATACAAAACATTGCTCGTGATTTTTTTTCTGTGTCGTATTTTGTAGCTAGTTTTTGTTAAATATTTTTTGTTACTTTGTGAAGAAGTTATTTTTTTATGTGAGTTTCCAGCGTAAGTTTTACTTGAATTCTTCAGTGATTAGGTAAAATGTTTTTTCTCAAAAATTGCTTAAGCCTGAATAGCAAAAGTTGATAAAATTGATCGAAAACTAATCACAAATCAATTGTTTTTCGACTGACGTTCTGCGCGTGCAGAAATCTGAATGCCATTGTATCAAATATAAATGAAATATCACAAAAAACAGGCCAGCAGCGACCCTCAAGCTCTGCTAACATTTAAACTAAAACAGCTTTTTGTTATTGTTTATATGTTTTCCACATTTGCCCCATTGAAGCCGGGCCAAAAAAGCTTTCAATAGCCATAGCCTTTTGTTATTATTTTTTATTTTATTTTTCAAAACAGCTTTTTCGACCGAGATCCAGAACCAAGTTTTATTATTAACAAATACTAAAGCAACAACCACAATGCGAACAAAACAAAAGTCTTTGCAATTAACGTTTTTATTTTTTGATGTGGCTCTCGAATTATTTGAATTCACCTTTGTGTGTGTGGAAAACCCCCGTGGAAATGGCTGCGCTTGACTTCCCATGACAAAAACAAAAAATCAACCTGAATAACAAAGTCTAAGCCTGGCTTTAATCAATATTCAAATCGAGCTAAAAACCCCAAGTGAATGCCCAAAGTAAATCGTTTGCGTGCAAGTCGTAGTGCATCATCAATATTATTCAGCTCAGTAATTAGTGATGCCTTAAATAGCTCCAGTTTGATTCGATTATATCTAAAATTCTCAGGTTGTCATTTGAGATTTATTGAGCACATTAGCGACTTTGTTCAAAATTGCATTGTTAATACTAAAACTATATCTGTTATTTTCTTTTTATATCAATTTTTATTAAAGGATCTATTTAAAGGATATATTCATTTTAAAGAGAATTTAGAACCTATCAGTTTCTTCATTTTATAAACTTTCCATGCCATTTTGTAAATTTTAAGTAGGTTTTCATGTTAAATTGCAATTTCTTCTTATGTTCCTAGAAATTTCCAAAAATTTCTAAATCCTTACGGTTGTTTTCATAAACTTTTAAAGGGTATATTTATTTTTAAGAGAATAAGAACCTCTTATATTATTTATGTTAAAAACTTTCCCTACCATTTTGTATATATTTTATTTATTTATTTATATTTTATTTCTATTTAAAACTGTTTTTATTTCTCTTAAAAATAACAACCCTATCGAAATTCCCATGTAATCGATGCGGATGTAAACAGTTAATTATTACTCCGACAGAAAGTTGAAATCGGTTAATCTTTAACTCACATTCCGTACGGTTCTGTTAACCCGATTCCTTGGGCAAGGGGAGTGCGACTTCAAATCCATTGCCACAATTTATCGTGAGGAGAGGCAGCCCTCCACGGGTGGAGCTCTGGAGCTGGAGCTGTTTGTTTTTCGCTCTTCGCTGATTATTATGCTGATGCGATGCGCCCCATCAGCATCAGCATGGTTCCGTGGAGGAGACTGTGGAATTATCGTCGTCGTCGTCGTGGTTGTCGTTGATACAAGTATATTGCAATTGATTTGTTGGAGGAGACTCCTCCCAGATCTTCTGTCGTGCAATTGCC
>JAEIIJ010018406.1:0-11896 GCA_018904815.1 Drosophila ogumai | reverse complement strand
TATCATGGCCGCCAGTTCGAAAAACGTGGTTTTGAGATAAACGCGTTTAAAGTTTTATGTTTGCTCTGTACCTCCTCTAAGTCGGCCGGCTCGGAGGCTCATAACTTTTAAACTATTACGTATTTCGATTTGCCGTTTTAGTATGATATTCTAGACACTTTAACTATAAAAAAAAGGTGAAAAAAAAGTTGCTCAATGAGAAGACCCCCTTAAAGGGAGCGAAGATACTTAATTTTAGTACTTTTTGTATTTTTTTTATTTAACATTTAAATACTAATAATACCTTCACTTTCTTTTCAAAAGGCTCAAGTGCAAGCGCTGTGTGCAGAACATTCAAATAAAGCCTCCGCCCGATGACACCGACTGCACATCCCACTTGTCACAATGGTACCATTGCTCCAACAATCGCGGATTACCTGACAACATTCTTGCCCAGGCCTGGACGGACAGCAAATGCGTCTCATTCGTTTTCCATCATCGGTCGCAGGCTCAGGAGATCACCTCGCCCGAAACGGAGGGCGAGGAAAAGCCGGAGAAGCCAAGCAGCCGCAAGCGCCCTTCCACGCCCCTTAGTGATGATGACAGTGGCGATGAGGATTTCATTGGATTCTAGCGATTGTTTAAACTTTATTGTTTATCAGTTTGTTTAACCTGGGTTGCGTTAGCCTGCTAGCCTAAAATCTTATGTTATTGTTACATCCTTAACAATTAAATAGTGTAACATTTGAAAATGGAACCGGCTCACAAAGTTGTAAACGTGCTAGTGATGGACCGACTTTCCGGCAAAGAAATAGTGTTTTTTTTCCCTTGTAAAATACTGATTATTTGTCAATTATGTATAAACTATACATATTAAGAATTAGAGATAATTAAACTATGCAGATGACTTCCAATTTGGATACTGTTTCTGTTGCAATTCTTCAACTGCTTTAGCACATACGTAGTTATTTAAAATGAACGGCCAGCATCGCTAGCACGTTGTTGATCCCTGCACAAAGCCGCAACAAGGCATAAGCTGTGTGTCCGGACTAAAACCCTGTCATTATATATGTAAGTATTTAACCATTCGCAGTGTTAACACAGTCAATAGAAGAACACTTGATCCGGGAGCTACACATCAATGATTTTATGCTCCAGCTCCACCCACACATTGCTCTTCTCAGGCGCCTTCTGCAGTGGCGTTGGCTGCTGCTGCAGCTCGGCCAGAAAGCCGCCCACAGCCTGGTAGTACCTAAATGGAACCGCAAATTAGAATGCAAAGTAAAAGCAACTCTACTCCGTCGGATATTACCCTTCTACTATCCAGGTGTCGTTGTGCGAGCCGCCCGGAAACTCCAGCAGGCGCTTCAACTCGCTACCGCATTGTGTATACAAGGCACGCATCATGCGCGGTGGCACCAGGGTGTCCGCAAGGCCCGATATAAACAGAAATGGAACCGAGCACGAGGCAATCTTGCTTATGGAGTGATACTGCGGGGAATTGAAATCGTTATACACGCCACACACTTCTCGATCCGCACAAACTCACCTTGTTCTTAAACAATATATTTGGTATATATTTTACAGCGGGATGCACGAGCTCCACAGCCATTTCCCGTATGCTGCTGAATGTGTTCTCCACAATGGCGCACATCAGTTTCTGGCCGTAGACAGTGTCCGCTGCCACGTCCACAACCACTGCGCCACCAAGCGAGCGCCCGAACAGGATCAGCTGCGAGTGGTCCAGATCGTGGCGCGTGTGCAGGTAATCGATGGCAGCTCTGGCGTCGGTGACTAGTCCCCGTTCAGTCGGCACACCGGTGGACAGGCCATAGCCGCGGTACTCCACCAACAGAATGTTGCAGTGCAGGTGATGGTAGATGCCCCAGACCTGAAAAACGGTTTGTAGAATGCTAATATCGAGGCAGCACACCCAACTTACGTTTTGCATTCGATGGCCCATGTTGCCAGCGTTGCCGTGGAAATAGAGCAGTGTGGGCACCGACTTGCAGCGCTCCTCCGGCTGGCTGATCCAAAACGCATGCAGCGTTACATCGTCAGGCGTCTTTATGCTCACCGTGATGTGGGGCAGGTTGTGCATCGTCGGAATGGGTATGTAAATTCGCGAGTTTGCGGGCAGGTCGGGATGATAAAGCAGCAGATCCTGAGCGTTGTAGAATATCACTGCAATGGAATGGTTTCTAGTGTCAAGTTGCTGCTCCGGATAAAGCACATATATGTACGTACAGAGGAGTATGCCAGTGAATAGCGCCAACGTCATGTAACCGCCGTAGAAGTAGTAGAAAATGAAGCACAGTAGAAAGGCTGCCAGTACTCCGACGCCCACGCCTCGCGACTTGGGAAGAGCGATGCCCACTTCTTTCATGTTTACCGATTATTGACCAGCTGCGCTACATGTCCAATTATCTAATTTAATTAGATTGAAGTTCCGGAACAAGAACAACACAAAACAACAAAATTTGTAAATTGTCCACATCCACAGCTGACTGGAAACACCTGTGCCGTGCATTCAATGTGACCATGTGCATCAAAGATATAACCATTTTATGCCGTTTTTAGCTCCTACAGCCCCGAAGGCGGCGTATCAATTTTCAAGCCAGATTTTTCTTAGCTCGGAGAAACTTAGGGTTCTCAAAGTATTTAATATTTTTCTTATTAACAGATACGTTGACGACTGAATTACTGAAAATATCGGGTATGTATTGCGAAAGTTAGCCGATATTTTTAACTGAAAGTAGCTGTTCTTATGCACCCTGCTCAGAATATCGGCAAACTATCGCGATACATCGGCGATATTTTCAGTAATTCAGTCGTTCAGAGCATACCCCGACTCTCTTATTTGTTAATGAATACAGTCTAGCATAAAAACAGTAATAGATAAATAAATATCACAAGTTCTTGTATTTGCCCAAATACTTAAAAATTCTTTTATATATTCAAATAAATGTGATATAGAGTTGAAAAATGAAAAATCAAGAAAATTAACAAAATCAAATCATAACAAGTAGTAATAATTCTTAAATATCAGATTAGTTTATTCTAAAAAATGTATTAATTAGTTCGAATCCCAATCGCTGTTCGACCACCTCTAGTTTGATCGAAACGGTCACACTAATTCAAAATGGTGGCGATATTTCTGCTGCGACGCATGAAAAAAAAAACGCATGAAACGTGAAAAGCTATCTTTTTGTGTTGAAAAAAGTGCATTTAAAAACAAGTGGCTTGCGGGAAAAACATAAACATTTGAGAGTGACCGTGTTCAAGTGTATCTGCTGTATTTAATGAGCGCTATAAGGCAACTGGGGGTGCTACCACGACAATATAATGAGCCAGGTGAGTAGGCCTTGAAAAAGCTGTGAATGTCGAACGTCGGTGTGTGTGAAAAAGTTGAAAAAACGATGAATTTCTTCCATTTTTCGAATCGAAAGGCTTTGAATCTGTTTCATCCCAGTCGTCGTGTGAGTATTAACTGAAAATAACTGCTACATATGAAACACACGCTCCGTTTTGTGGGCGTGGCCGCTCAGCCCCAGAGTCCATAGGAGTCTCCTCGCCGTGAGACACCCGCACTTGGCTGGCTGGTATTGCGGCTGTGAGCGGGCCATTTGGTATAAATAAGGATTTGTCCATTAATTAGGGCGTGTTGCATCCTTCTGACGACTCAAGACTATTCCCGAGATTCCTACGTGGCACCCAGAGTGAATTTTATGAAAATATATTGGGTACCCATTTTCGCAAATTCTGATCAAAATCAAGATTTTCGGTTTGTTTTTATTGGATACGGCTATAAAAATGCTTTAAACTCCATGGTTTTCAATGGTTTTCCGAGCAAATTGGAAATTTTCATCGGTTACGTAATCACAAATCGCAAGGTGCAAAGTTTTCTCTCAAAGATTTTTGTCCAAGTTCCTTGGGATTTGGAACCCGCCAAAAGGAAGCCGGCATTCATTTTGCTCAAATTTCACCTCCTTTTCACAGGAAGAATCGTTTAAAATTATTATTTCCTAGATTAAGAAGCCTAAATTCTCATTTTTTGAGACTTTTTGAAGAAAAAACAGTCCCAGGAGATCAAAAACCCGGTTGTTTTAAGGATCTCTAGTAGTTCCACTGTCCAGGACCCGTGTTCCGTGTTTACCGCCATTCTGTGTCAAGTTTTCGGGTTATTCCTCGTAAAGCCTTCCAAGAACATAGATGTTCCTTGGTTTTTCGTGGCTTCTTTCAACTAAACTAGTTATTAAATGAATTTCTGGAGAGGATTAACCCTAGAAATTTAAAAGCTGGGACTTCTTGGAAAGGGTTTCCATCCGGTTTACATTTCAAGACTCTTTTAGCAATTAACTATTAGGATATATTGGGAGAAAGAAATCATTTTTAAGGGATTTGGCCTTTTAAGAGTTGGACTCTCTATCTGGATAGGATTCAGGTCCTTTCTTTCCCACATTGCCTCCCTTTGTGTCCTTCTGTCTGGACAAGAAGTTGATTTATAAAAGCGTTGAACAATGGATACTACTTTCAAAGTATATACTGTAATATTTTAACCACTTTTGGAAGGTCCAGCGATCTCTTAAGCATTTCCTGCGTGGTCCATACAATGCTTTTTCTTTGAAGCCTGCATCGTCGACTGATTTCCTTCTCTTCTTGGCAGGCACTCAATGAATCGGCGAATAGTATTGGCTCAGACGAACAAGATGACACCCGAGAGGAGGCCAATGGCGCCGATGACCACAGTGGCAGTGGCAGCGGCAGCGGCTCCTCAGGCTCCGATTCGGACTCGGACAGCTCCTCTGGTAACTCCAGCGATGGACGCAGTTCCGTGGAACCCGATACCAAATCGTCGACGGTGGCGCCAGGTTTTCCACCAACGGCTGCTGCTGCCCAGGCGGACAGCAAGACGAATGGGTTCACAGATGACCAGGAGGACGACAGCTCCAGTGCTGGGTCCAGTGGAAGCGACTCCGATTCAGATGCCGATGGCCAAGCCGATCACAGGGATCAGGGGAGCAATAACAACAACAAGACAAACACAAGCACCAGCAGCAGCAGTTTGTCAAAGCCGGAACGAGAAGACGAGGACGAGGACGATGAGACTGAGGCTGGCCATCAGCAGCCAGCTAGCGAGGCCTCTGCCGACGGTTCTGCCAGTGATAGCTCGGCCAACGTCTCGCCAACATCCTCCAGCAGCAGCAGCGTAAGTAGGCATCTGAGGAGCAGATTGCCCAAAGCATTCCTAACATATTCGCCTCGACAGGAGGAGGAGGAGGAAGACTACAGACCCAAGCGCACGCGCCAGGCGCGCAAGCCACCGGCTGCCACAGCTGCGGACAAAACTAAGCGAGCTCCAGCTCCCAAAAAGAAGAAAAAGAAAACGTGAGATTGCTGTGAGCCCTCGGTTTCTCCTTCCGTTTTGCTAAAAACTTTTTTTTGTATTTGCCAGCTGGGACTCGGACGAGAGCGATGAAAGCGAGGACAGTGATGACGACGTCTCCGCAGCGACTCAAAAGCGTAAGTCGGCGGCAACTACCTCCAGGAGCAAACCGGCACAGCAGCAGCATCATAGACGCCGGGTAAAGTCCTTCAGCTCCGAGGACAGCGATGATGACGATGCCAGCAAGCGGTAATGATATTTTCCATTTCGATGATGTTTCTGCTATACCCCTCCCCTTTCTCCTGACCTGACCCTAATCCAACCTTTGTTTATGCAGCTGCGCCACCCGTCGGACAGCCGCAGCTGTTAGCTATAAGGAGGCATCGGAGGACGAGGCAACAGACTCGGAGGATCTGCTGGAGTGCGAGTACGATGAGAGTCAGGCAGCCGCCTCTGCTGCCGCCGCCGAGGAGGAGGAAAAGTGCGAGACGATCGAGCGCATCCTGGCGCAGCGTTTGGGTAAGCGGGGATGCACCGGCAACCAGACGACGATCTATGCCATTGAGGAGAACGGCTTTGATCCGAATGCGGGATTCGACGAAAAGGCGGCCGAGGCGGAGGCGGAGGCAGAGGTGCAGTTTCTGATCAAGTGGAAGGGCTGGTCATACATCCACAACACCTGGGAATCGGAGGCCACCCTGCGCGATATGAAGGCCAAAGGCATGAAGAAGCTGGACAACTTCATCAAAAAGGAGCAGGATCAGGCATATTGGCGCCGCTATGCCGGGCCCGAGGACATTGACTACTTCGAGTGCCAACTGGAGCTGCAGCACGAGCTTCTCAAGTCATACAACAACGTGGATCGCATTATTGCAAAGGGCTCCAAGCCGGACGACGGCGCGGAGGAGTACCTGTGCAAGTGGCAGTCGCTGCCATACGCAGAGTCCACATGGGAGGACGCCGCCCTGGTTCTTCGCAAGTGGCAGCGCTGTGCGGAGCAGTTCAGCGAACGGGAGTGCTCCAAGTGCACACCCTCGCGCCACTGTCGTGTGCTCAAGTATCGGCCAAAGTTCTCGCGAATCAAAAACCAGCCGGAGTTTCTGGTGCCGGGACTGGTGCTCAGGGATTACCAGATGGACGGTCTGAATTGGCTGCTCCACTCGTGGTGTAAGGAGAACTCGGTGATTCTGGCCGATGAAATGGGCCTCGGCAAGACCATTCAGACGATCTGTTTTCTCTACTCGCTCTTCAAGCTGCACCATCTCTACGGGCCGTTCCTGTGCGTGGTGCCGCTTAGCACGATGACCGCCTGGCAGCGGGAGTTCGATCTGTGGGCCCCAGACATGAATGTGGTGACCTACCTGGGCGACATCAAGTCGCGCGAGCTGATCCAGCAGTACGAGTGGCAGTTCGAGGGCTCCAAGCGGCTCAAATTCAATTGCATCCTCACAACCTATGAGATTGTTCTGAAGGACAAGCAGTTCCTGGGCACGCTGCAGTGGGCGGCACTGCTGGTGGACGAGGCGCATCGGCTTAAAAATGACGATTCGCTGCTGTACAAGTCGCTCAAGGAGTTCGATACCAACCATCGATTGCTGATTACGGGCACACCGCTGCAGAACTCCCTCAAGGAGCTGTGGGCCCTGCTGCACTTCATCATGCCGGAAAAGTTCGATACGTGGGAGAACTTTGAGGTGCAGCATGGCAATGCCGAAGACAAGGGCTACACCCGGCTTCACCAGCAGCTAGAGCCCTACATCCTCCGCAGAGTGAAGAAGGACGTGGAGAAGTCGCTGCCAGCGAAGGTGGAGCAGATTCTGCGAGTCGAGATGACCTCGTTGCAAAAGCAGTACTACAAGTGGATCCTCACCAAGAACTTCGATGCCCTGCGCAAGGGGAAGCGCGGCAGCACCTCCACGTTCCTCAACATCGTTATCGAGCTGAAGAAGTGCTGCAACCACGCCGCTCTCATTCGGCCCTCGGAGTTCGAACTGATGGGCCTGCAGCAGGATGAGGCGCTGCAAACGCTGCTAAAGGGCTCCGGGAAGCTGGTGCTGCTCGACAAGCTGCTGTGCCGCCTTAAGGAGACGGGCCATCGTGTGCTGATCTTCTCACAGATGGTACGCATGCTGGATGTCCTCGCCGACTACCTGCAGAAGCGTCACTTTCCCTTCCAGCGATTGGACGGCAGCATCAAGGGGGAGATGAGGCGCCAGGCTCTGGATCACTTCAACGCCGAGGGCAGTCAGGACTTTTGCTTTCTCCTTTCCACACGAGCCGGAGGCTTGGGCATTAATCTGGCCACTGCCGACACAGTGATCATCTTCGACTCTGACTGGAATCCGCAGAACGATCTGCAGGCCCAGGCGAGAGCCCATCGGATCGGGCAGAAGAACCAGGTGAACATTTATCGTCTGGTCACCGCTCGATCGGTGGAGGAGCAGATCGTGGAACGAGCCAAACAGAAGATGGTGCTGGATCACCTGGTCATTCAGCGGATGGACACCACGGGACGCACCGTTCTCGACAAGAGCGGCAACGGCCACTCTTCGAACTCGAATCCGTTCAACAAGGACGATCTGTCGGCCATCTTGAAGTTTGGCGCCGAGGAGCTGTTCAAGGACGAGCAGGAGCACGACGACGATTTGGTCTGCGACATTGACGAGATCCTGCGCCGGGCCGAGACCCGCAACGAGGACCCTGAGATGCCAGGCGATGACTTGTTGTCCGCCTTCAAGGTGGCCAGCATAGCTGCTTTCGAGGAGGAGCCAAGCGAGGCGGCAGCCAACAGACAGGCAGAACAAGATGCCGCCGACGAGGAGGACGACAGCAAAGACTGGGATGACATTATACCTGAGGGCTTCCGCAAGGTGATCGAGGATCAGGAGCGCGCCAAGGAAATGGAAGATCTGTACTTGCCGCCACGAAGGAAGACTGCAACGGCCGCCAATCAAAGCGAGGCGAAGCGGGCGGCCGGCGGAAAGGGAGCCAAGGGAGCCAAGCAGCAGCAGGCGGATGATTCAGCCGACTCGGACTACGAGCTGGGCTCTGAGGGCAGCGGCGACGATGGTCGTCCCCGAAAGCGGGGACGCCCAACCATGAAGGAGAAAATTATTGGCTTCACCGACGCCGAGCTGCGACGCTTCATCCGCAGCTACAAGAAGTTCCCCGCCCCACTGCACCGCATGGAGGCCATCGCGTGCGATGCCGAGCTGCAGGAAAAGCCACTGGCCGAGCTGAAGCGCCTCGGCGAGATGCTGCACGACCGCTGCGTTCAGTTCTTGGACGAGCACAAGGAGGAAGAGAACAAGACTGCGACGGATGAGACGGCGGGTGCGAAGCAGCGACGCGCCCGCGCCACCTTTTCGGTTAAGCTGGGCGGGGTCTCCTTTAACGCCAAAAAGCTGCTAACCTGCGAGCAGGAGCTGCAGCCGCTCAACGAGATCATGCCCAGCGGTGCCGAGGAGCGACTGCAGTGGAGTTTCAACATCAAGACGCGCGCCCCCCTCTTCGACGTCGAGTGGAGCAACGAGGAGGACACGAAGCTGCTGTGCGGCATCTATCAGTATGGAATCGGATCCTGGGAGCAGATGAAGCTGGACCCCACGCTCAAGCTCACGGACAAGATCCTGTTAAACGACACCCGCAAGCCGCAGGCCAAGCAGCTGCAGACCCGTGCCGAGTACCTGCTTAAGATCATCAAGAAGAACGTTGAACTGACCAAGGGTGGCCAGCGGCGTCGTCAGCGTCGACCCCGAGCATCGCGAGCGACCACCAATGACGCCAAGTCTGCGGCCGGCCATCAGGCAGCAAGTGGCTCGAATGCCGACGGTAGGTCACAGGATGCCGACGAGGCGGTCCCTGCCCCTGAGTCAGTCAGTCAAATGGAACACTCAAACTCCTCACCGAACAACAACCCGTCCGCCGACCAGACCAGCAGCAGTGGCACCGCCAAGAAGAGCAAAAAGTCCAAGGCCCGGTCGAAAAAGACGAGCGCCTCGGACAACAACGGCAACAAGCCGATGCACTTTACCGCCAATAACGAGCCGCGTGCCTTGGAAGTGCTGGGCGACCTGGATCCCAGCATATTCAACGAGTGCAAGGAGAAAATGCGGCCAGTGAAAAAGGCCCTGAAGGCTCTGGATCAGCCGGACCTAAGCCTGTCCGACCAGGACCAGCTGCAGCACACCAGGGATTGCCTGCTGCAGATCGGCAGGCAGATTGACGTGTGCCTGCAGCCGTACGGTGAGCCGGAGAAGAAGGAATGGCGGAGCAACTTGTGGTACTTTGTCTCCAAGTTCACAGAGCTGGACGCCAAGCGTCTGTTCAAAATCTATAAGCATGCGCTCAAGCAGCAGACCGGAAAGGAGGAGGGCAAGGGAAAGGGCAAGGACTCGGCGGCGGCGGCGGGTAGTCCCAGCAAATCCAAGCGCAACGGGGTCTCGACTGAGAAGGAAAAGGATCGGGACAAGGATCGGGACAAGGGCGGTGGCAAGAAAAAGAAGAAGGACAAGGACAAGGAACGTGCAGGTGGTGGGCGTTATCCTGAAACGGGAACTGCCTCCGCGGGCGGTCGATTCAACAACGAATCTCCGCTAAAGCGGAAGAGAGACGAGAACGATGCTGCTGACACCAGCAGCGGTATCTCTGGAATTCCCGGGGCTGGCGGCATCAGCGAACAATTAAAGTCCATGTCGTCCTTTAAGCGACAGAACATGGAGCGTCACGAGGATCGAAAGAAGCACCATCGTGGCGGCGGCGGCGGCGACTATTTTGGGGCAAGTGGCGCACCGCCAGGCAGTGGTGGTGGTGCGGGCTACGAAGGTGGCCGCCGGCAAGGTCTCAACTCGCCCTCAACGCCGAATAGCAGTCGAGGAGGTGGTCGGGGCGGCTATGAGCCACCACCCGCTCCATCGGGCTATACGCCGGAGATGGAGCGGTGGCATGCCCGCGAGAGGTAATTGTCTGGATTTTATTTTATTAAGTTTTTTCTAAAAAATTTTATATTTTAAGCAGATACAGCCTGGAATACAAGCGCGACCGATACGATGCTGGGTATCCGCGCAGTGGCGGAGCTCCTGGTGGAGGAGGCTACCATCGCGATCATCGCGAACGCGACCGCGAACGCCGTCCCGATAAACGCAGGTGAGTCATTTTAAAAAATAATTTAACCAACCCTAGTATTTATATCGAAAGTAATTGATTAACCATAAATTTTACTCTTAAATCAGATTCCCCTCTGGGCATCTCCCGCCGCATGCTTACCCGAACCATTACCTACCGCCCAACTACTATATGCCGAATGGAGTCGTTCCCGGATTGCCGCCTCCGCCACCATCGGTCTATCGCACTGATCCTCGCGGCTATTCTGTGATGCCACGCGACTATCCTGCCGACTACAGACGCAGCAGCGATTACGAGCGACGCACGCAGACCTAAAATGGGGCCCCCGAGCGAGCGTCTTTTGTACATACGAAAACCTAGAGATAAGCACAGATGGGAGGGGAAACGAACCTGCATACAATATACGTTTAGCGTAGCCTCACATACATCATGTACAAGTAAACCTAGCGGCTATATAGACTATGCATAGACCACGTATTGTCACACTGCATCATCATCATGAATCGAGCGGAGAATGCGCCAGCCTCAAACCCTAATATTAGACATCCTTTTGTGTATAAATCAATATTTTTCTACTATTAAATTGTACAGCAACAGGTTATGGAGGAAGTGTGCAGTTAACAGAGTCGTTTGAAAAGCTTTTAAACCCACTACAAATTCTCACTACTATATTTATGCATTAACTTATACGATTGTAAAGAACACAAGAGCAATGATCAGGATGATGGAGGATGGAAACAGCATGCTAAGAATTTGTTTTTGTCCAAATGCATTCTTTTATATTTACCATAAAATATAGAAATAAAGAGAAACAGCGAATGATTCAGAGAAGTGTAATTTAGTTAAATTAAAACGGTTCTATTAATTACGATATAATATAATATGTTGTAGTGTCTGAAAACAAATATATGATGTATATCAATAATTACAAAATATATATTACATTTAATTGAAAAATCAAAAACACAAAAGGTTGTTTTCTATCACAATAAATGAATGGTTTTAGAATTTCGTTCTGGAGATTTAACCTCGGAAGATCAAAATCATGGGGAACGGCCTTGAAGTTCCTGATATCACAAGTACTTTTCCAGCTACAGATCTATTTGCATCGATTAAAAGATAAGCAGATGATTTCACAGATCAGTAATATATAAGCCTAGCTATATGGTTCATTAGTAAACAATAAGGATTAAAACGAGAGAGAAAGCTAACTTTGGCCAGTCAAAGTTTGTATACCCTTGCAGGTTACAATTGAAATCTATCATAACTAAGTCAAAAATGCAATAATTTCAATTCGGAAAGCGATTCTTTGTTAGTTTTTATTAATTAAAAAAAAACTGCATACCGAATTTAAAATTTTAAGAAATCAAAATTTTTTGATATTTTTGAAAATTTTAATGATGTAAC
>JAEIIJ010018399.1:0-30156 GCA_018904815.1 Drosophila ogumai | reverse complement strand
TATTTGGGCAACAAAAGTTCACATTCAAACACGTTCGTCGAACACATTCTCCCTCGGTTCGGTTGCAACGGAGCCGAAGGTGCTGCCGAAGCAGCGTTCGGGTCGCCTTCGAACACTCTACATGCTACACGAGAATTCGACCCCAAAAACGAGAATTCGACCCCAAGCATGTAGATTGACATTTGCTTTGAAATTTAGAGTGACCAGGGAAAAAAATCACAAAATATCAAATAAAAATATCGCGACTTATTTTTAAAAAATTTTTTGGCCACACTTGCTAGTGCGTCACTTTGTTAATCAAAATATTATAAAAAATTAAATTTACGCTTTAAGGGTGCAGCGAGCGGCCTGCAAACGGTGTTAATTGACGCGTAACTCGGCCATCGGGAAGTGCAGAAACGGCGATGCGGAAAACGCTGACACTCGGGATTTTTTGTTCTTAAATTTTCTTACGGCAGCCACTCGCATACACACATACACGCGCGCGACACATACGCAGTTCACGCACACAGGCACGAGCACGAACAGAGAGGCGAAGAAGGAAGCAGAGAGGAACGAGTGGAGAGAAGGAGGCGGCAAAAGGCGAAGCAGAGGAAGCAGAAGGCGAAGACCATCAACTTAAAATTTGCGAGGTGAAAATAACGAGGGCGAAGGTTTCCTCACCAGCGCCAGCAGTTCATAAATCGCGGCGTGAGTGTGTTTTCATTAACAATTTTTTCGGGGCCATGCCTGTTTTCCCCCTCCCCCCACCCTCTTCGGTACATTCCGAAAACGGGGCTGCCAACTGCTGGTGTTATTGGGAACGAGCGCGAAGCAGCGTAGAAACTTAAATTCTGGATGCTGCCCCGCGTTTTTAACCAATTTTCCTTTTAATTTTCTTTTCTTTTTACTCTTTGAAACGCCCACATGTGTAATAACGCTAAATTTAGGAATATAATATACAAAAGGAAGGACGAACTCGCGTCCTTGATAAATCGATGTGCAAAAGGGAAAGTGAACGAAGGAGACACAGAAACAACAACAAGTAGCGGCGGAAAAGGAGGTGGAAAAGCGTGGGCGGCCAATGGAGCTGCCTTGAGAATTTCCGTTTTATTTGTCGTTTGTTTTGTTATTGTTTTTGTCGGTGTCCTTGCTCAAAAAAATATTCCCCAGAAGATTGAAGGAGGAAAGCGAACAAAAAGCATGAATTATTGGTCATCAACTAGGATTTACTCAATTTCTAAGCTAATTCCATTTTCCATTAAGTTTTAATGGGTAAAATTTTTTTAATGTCTGGTTAAAGAAAGAAAAAGTGCCAGAAAGTTGGCTTTAATCAATGAATTTGTCAGGATTTTTATCCCATATCTTAAAGGCTATTTAGGCGAGTCTTCCTTTAAAGTTTATCCTTTCGATAGGCTTTGATTAACTTCCCCCTAGTATATGCAGATATAGGCGCTTTATCAAGCAAATCCCCTTGATTAGATCACCACTTTATATACTGTCCAACTAAAATATTGTTTTCTAGATAATACAAATATAAATACAAACTAAGAAATCTTTCTTCTTGCTTCCCAGCTTAATACTCCTTTAAATAAAAAGTTTTCTCCAGACAATTCTGCAAATACCCTTCAATGATTCATACTTATTAACCAATAAGATCATATATGATTGCCTTATAAAGCTATAATTAAAACGTTTGCTTATAATAATACGTCAGATTTATTCTTACTTGTTATTATACCTGATAAGGTCCAAGAATTTTGCAAATACAAGAACATAGTTTACATGGATTGGAAATAAGATATAAGTTTGCTTCTTCAGGGGCTTTCCCTTACCAGATTCCATTCCTAGAGATTCTCTCGTAATCCCAACATAAAATAAACACTAGAAAATAGTTAAAGTCCAGTGAAATAATAAACACATATTTCATGCTTTCTTGAAATCCAAATGTAATGACTCAACTCCAATTTCTCTTTGTTCAATGCCGAGAGACCCTGACACTTGAGGTTTTGTTGGGGAGGAAAAGGCATTCTGCAGAAGCCTCTAAAGCCTCGTACATATATCCATTATTTTTATAAAGATCGTGACTGACAGTAGCGTGTCATACCTTTGCAATATCAAATACTTCTTATTAACTGAAAAACTATTAGTATCCTTGAGTAAACAATCGTTAAAAATTGTCTAGACCAAACCCAAACTTCGTTTTCTGACTTTCCCAGAGTTTGTTTATTTTTCACACAGAGTTCAAGGCCAAAAAACCGGCCTCAAGTGTTTTTTTATTGATTTGCCAGTCGATTAATGGTCCCCACTGAATCCTCCCCACTCTCTCTAGGCTCCTTGGGACACAGGCGAGTCTACTTGGCGCAGCGAACGAATTACACCCGCCCGGCACACAGCACACAGCATGTTCAGTAGACATGGGCGGATTCCTGGATAAGCCGAAAACCGCCAAGCACAATGACCAGGGCGAGGGCAACAAGCTGCTCTTCGGCGTCAGCTCGATGCAGGGCTGGCGCTGTGAGATGGAGGATGCCTACTATGCGCGCGCCGGACTCGGAGATTCGCTCAATGATTGGAGCTTCTTCGCTGTATTCGACGGCCATGCCGGCTGCAAGGTGTCCGAGCACTGTGCTAAGCATCTGCTGGACAGCATCGTTAGCACCGAGGAGTTCATTAGCGGCGATCACGTGAAGGGCATACGCACGGGCTTCCTGCGCATCGACGAGGTGATGCGGGACTTGCCAGAGTTCACCAAGGAGGAGGAGAAATGCGGCGGCACTACTGCCGTCTGCGCCTTTGTCAGCCTCACCCAAGTGTACATCGCCAATTGCGGGGACTCCCGTGCCGTTCTCTGTCGCCAAGGAGTGCCGGTCTTCGCCACGCAGGATCACAAACCCATTCTGCCCGAGGAGAAGGAGCGCATCCACAACGCCGGTGGCAGTGTTATGATCAAGCGCGTTAACGGCACGCTGGCCGTCTCAAGAGCCTTGGGCGATTACGACTTTAAGAACGTCAAGGAGAAGGGCCAGTGCGAGCAGCTCGTTTCCCCCGAACCGGAGATCTTCTGCCAGAGCCGCCAGGATAGCGATGAGTTTCTGGTCCTCGCCTGCGATGGCATCTGGGATGTGATGACCAACGAGGATGTGTGCAGCTTCATTCATTCGCGACTGCGCGTGACCAGCGACCTGGTGAGCATCGCCAATCAGGTTGTGGACACTTGTTTGCACAAGGTGAGTGTGTGGGTGGTAAGCTTCCATAAATCCAGTATGTAATGCTTTTATCCATTTATGCAAACACAGGGCAGTCGGGATAACATGAGCATCATCATCATTGCCTTCCCGGGAGCACCGAAGCCCACAGAGGAGGCGATAGAGGCTGAGCATCGGCTGGAGAAGCAAATCGAGAAGATCACAAGAGGTTGTCTAAGTCGTCTACTCTGTTTATAACTAATCGTTAAACGGTTGATCCTTTGTCTCCTCCGTGTCTCTATATATCGAACCGAAAATACGTATATACATTGTACCTTTGAGGACCCCGCGAGTCCGCCCAGCAGGGTCATATCTAACCCAAATCCCGTCTAGAGATGTAGTTTAGAAAACCTAGAGTTCCTTCCGTGAAGTAGTTCCAAAACAATTAACGAAACGAAACCAAAAACGAAAACCAAATCATTGCCATTACCAATCAATGCCAAGAATGAAGCCCCCACCTCCACACACACCCACTTAATAGTACAGTAGAAACTCTGGAATGGATTTACATAGCAATGAAAAGTATTACCAAGCCATTGAATGCCATTATTTTACATTTCCCTAACAATTCATGTTAGTTACCTGGAAAAAATTTAATTTCCAAAGGATTTTAAGAGTAGCGAGCTTAGACTTTAAGGTGGGCGTGTGTGTTGGGGTAATACTTACTACCAATATCCTATCGCTAATGCATAGCAAATATAACTGAATGTAGCGTGTTAGTTTGTCATATCTGTGCTGGCTGTGCGTGTGGCTGTCCAGAGAGAGAGAGAGAGAGATAGTTTCTCTGCTCCGAATGTGTGCGTGTCTGAGTTTATAGTATTATTAATACACTGCCAAAAACGCGTTACCATTTAGTTTTAGTCTTACATATATACACCTACAGATATTAACGATTAATGAGAACCTCCTGCCTGTATATATATATAAATTCGTATCAATCAAAGGAAATTTGCAATACCTAACAAACACTCAAAACAAAACACTCGGAATTGATGTAAACTAACAGTAGATATAGTAGGAAATGATCAGGAAAATTGCGGATAGTGCTAGTGTCTTCAGAGAAGACTCGTTAGTAGGTAGATTTGTAAATCATGAAAGCAAGAAATCAACAAAGCATATATTTTATTAAATAGCAAAGAGTATTACCTGGATTTATGTGTATATAAAGCAATAAATACCCGAGATCTTCGTATACAAAGCAATAAGGCACTAGAGATCTCCCAGTAGACTTCAGTATTTTGAAACACCAAAGTGAATTTTTGTCAGACGTGACCTTGTTGATATATAGACAAAATACTTTAAACTCGATTCGAATGACTTACCAAATTAGATAATTAGAGCATGCATTGCCCTTGCCCACCACAAGTAGGTCACAGTAGCTAAAAAATTAGACAATTAAGCAAATAGTTAATCCACGATGACAAATACTCTAGTACTCGAAATGTCCAGACGAAACTACTTAGCCTAGCATAGAATAGTTTAGCCAAAGGGGGTTTTGAATGTGTTATGTATGCATTACGTAGGCTAAAGAAAGAAACTAATATTGTAAACCTTATGCTCACCAACAATTGTTGTGCTTGTTGTTAACGAAAGGCAAACACGATTTACTTTACACAAGACGGTCACACAACCTAAGCAATATTCCCCTGATATATTTATATATACTTGTGCCAGAGCTCGTAAATAGGTCGGCTAAGAACGTTTAAAAACAACAAATATATTCAAATATGGGAAAAGACATACTTTGATACATCTTCTCCTGCTATTTGCGAGCTCTGATTTGTACCCCAAAGTGAACTTTTGGAGCCAAGAATGTGTAATTGCCACACAAATACACGATACACAGATGCAAAACCGAGTCGAAAAATATAAAACTTGAACGAAAGATTCGCCAAAAAGTCAAAAGTGTTTTGTCTGCTGTTTTCTATTGGATTCAGTTTTCAGTTTCCCATTCGCTTTTCCCTTTTCTTTTTCTTGTTCACACATTCCCCCGAGAACGACCCTATTTTATATCAAACATATTTCATCTCTTTTCGGTTAACTTATACTCTCTTTTGTGCCATTTTCTTGAGTTCCCAAAGAGCCTAGTTCGAAAATAAGAGACCTTTTTAGCCATTCGCTGTCGTTGTTGTTCGGGCGCCTCAACATCTCCAAGATTCCAATTTCCAATACACAATATTTTTGCCGAAAAGCGCGAGTCAATGTCAGAAACAGAAAGCAAATACAAATTTAAGATGTGAGTGAGCATAAGGTACGTCTATAATTTTGTAGTTTTGTAACTTTCAAAAAGTCACCATTTGCCATTATTTTTGTTTTAGTTTATCTTATCGATTGATTTGGTTTTTGATTTTAATTTGGTTTTGTTTTTTGCCCTGACCCCGCCTTCAATGAGCTTGAGTTTTTATCTGTTAAACAAAAGTTGTATTGTACAAAAAAGATCCAATAGATTATCGAAAATGCATGATGTCTCCCCCGCCGCCATTCAAACAAATTAAGTTTATACATCTCGGAATCACTTTTAAATGTTTTCTGTAAATGGTTTAAAACTTAAATATTCGAAATAGATAGGTCAGCAATCGTTACATCGATAATGTGGCAATATTTGGCACGAAAGTCAATATTTCAATTTATATTTTAAAGTTGCTTTAAATTTTCTTTGATTTAAAAAATTTTTAATATTTAAAAAAAAAGAAAAATAATTTAAACGACATATTTCGGATATTTTTGGCGCGATATCTTTGCCGATATTTCAGATCAGGCTTTTTCTGTCGATGTACATGCCTATTTCAAATTCCGTGCTTAGTTTAGTTTATTTTTAATTAGGAAAAAATTACATTTTTATACCCTGAAGGGTATTATTATCTAGTCAGAAGCTTGCAAAACTGTGAAGGAGTCATTTTCGACCCCACAAATCATATATATTCTTGATCAGCATCCACAGGCGAGTCTTTTTGGCCATGTTGGAAAGAAAATTTTTTTTTTTAAATTTTTTTAAAATTTTATAAGGGGTTACATCGTCAAAATTCTCAGAAATCAACAAAAATTTTGATTTCTTAAAATTCTAAAATTCAGTATGCAGATTTGTTAACCTAGAAAAAACCAGCACAGAAAAGCTTTCTGAATTGAAATGGAAGCATTTTTGGCTTGGTTATGATCTGCAAGGGTATACAAATTTCGGCTTTCCGAACTTAGTTTCCCTTATTTTTTGAACCCTTTATTTTTATATATTTATTAAAAAATATTCTTTATCATTTATTTATGATGTTTAATTTTAAAATTCTCTATTTAATCACTATATAATATTTAAAAAGACTAAAAGCTTTTAATATGCATATTCTGCTAAACACAAATCTATGGTTTTTCAATCAAAAAAAAAAGAGCTTGAGATGACCATACAATTTTTCGTTTTCTGTTGATATTCTTAAACAATATAAGCCGTTGTTCTCTCTATATATATATACTGCATTTGCTTTTGAAGTAGCTCAACTATGTAATCCAAATTTGTATTTTTATTATCAACCATTTACTGTACATAAATCCATTTACTTTACAAGTCTCGTAGGCTAAGATGCTGATACTAATCTACCATTCGATACGATTTAACCCTTTGGTTCTCTCCCATCTTGTTTGCAGACGAGATAGAGTCTAGCAAGGTGACCGACTATGTGGACCTGCTTAAGTGTCTGCAGAACAGAGACGACATCGAGGGTCTTCCACCGGGTGGCGGCCTGCAGTCCAAGTATCACGTTATCGAGCGCACATTCAAGCAGGAGTTTCCGGATCGACCATGTGAAGTACGAAATCTTTTTTATAATCTATAAATAATCTCGAACAGTTGCGCTTTTAACACACATATTTTATTATCGCTTTTTGCTGTCATTATTATATATAGCCTTTTGAGTTTTGCTTCTTAATACTTAGTGTATGGTTGAATCGGCAAAAGACTAAGGTGAAAGATTTTGGATATGATTTGAGCTAGCAGTCCCATTCGAAACACGCCGCCATTAATCACTGTCGTCACCTACGCAACATTTAACCTTTGGCCACCTTGTTTATTCTCTTCTTTATTTCTAGCCGTATGCATATGATGATATATGAGTTTTGTAATTGATAATTGTTCATTTTTAAAACCAAACAAACAAACCACCAACCAACAAACCAACCAACCAACCACCAACCAACCAACCAACAAGAGAGCAAAAGATAATTTAAAACCATCCTCCTCTGCTTCACATATTGCTAAATGTAAGGCGAAAATCATTTTGTTGCTTGACTCGTCACTCCATCGATGTTCATTCACTCTGTTTCCGTTTTCGCCTCGTTTTTTGTGTTTCTATTTCATATAATCCTTAATAGCCGCATGCCTGTATGTTTCCATCATCTGTTTTTCCACCAACTTGTATAACTTCTGGTCCATCCGCTGTGTGCAAAAGTGTCTAACTTCACGGCCACTCCCTTTATTGTTTATAATAGTTTGCTCTTTGTTTGCAGAGTCCAACGCATTAGGTTCGAGGTCGAAAAAGAAAAACTAAACAGAAAAACCAGTTAAAAAACGAAGAAAGCAGAAGAGCCACACGCAACTTGAACGAAGCATACAAACAAACAACAAGAAAGAACACACCAAACAGTTTTCTACTTTGATAAAAACACAAAAGAAAAACCTACAGAATAATGATGATAAAAAGTAAGCATTACGATACATTTCTAGTTTGTACGAAGCCTCAAGTCCTAGAACACAACAACCAACCACACACCAGACACCACAGTACACTACAAAGGCAGAAAACACACCACAATACACCACAACACACAACAACTCTAAGATAAATAAAGGAGGGATCCAGAACAGAGCCGTACCTATATAAGCACAGACCTCAGAGAACCAGAACTGGAATTGGAATTGGCTCAAAGCCAGCAGCAGCAGATGATTACTGCAACACTGATCCACGATCCACAAAGGACCCGAACCGTCGTCTTACCATGTAAATGTCCGAACCTAACCCTCTGTGTGCCCCATTCGTTCCGTCATCTCCTCATCGATCATACAGAAAACTCTTCCCTTGAAACCGTGAAGAGGGCAACACCAATATTTGAGAACCGATTTTCGTGTGTACGATGAACTTTTATTATTTCAAAATAAAAAAAAATGTATTAACTATATTCCGAAAGCAAGCGGAAGCGGATTTTTTGTAAGTTTGTAAAATGTTTGTTACCCGCAGAAGAAGCACTTTTGTTCACCTTTTTGTACATGTGTATGAGAGATGGAATGCGAAACTTAATATTTGTAAAGTACACAAAATGTTAAAAACAAAGCAAAGATGCAGAAAAAACAAAAAAATGGGAAAAGAAAACCAAACAAAACTAGCAAACAAAACCTGTAACTATCTACGATGAGAAAGGAATACCTAAAAGCCTAAAGTAAGCAAAGCAAATCCACAATAATGTCCGAGATCTTAAAGAAACGATAAATGAAAACTAAAACTATTAATTTATAAGAACCAGCAAAGCAAGTTGATGATGATGATGAAAAATCTTAAGAGAGAAAAGCAAAATTACGCTCGAGTTTGTAGTAAATGTTGATAAAAAAAATATAAAAAAACAAGAAAAAAAAACCAGCCTTTAATTATCGTCGTTCAGCTGAACCGTATACCAGTCGTATCACCTCCAAAAGCGACAGCTGTTGTCCTTGGAAGCGGTGAGGATGGCATCCCCCGTGTAGCTATAGGCGCAGCTGAAGACCTCGCCCTCGTGCCCGGCCAGCACCTGAGAGCACTGCCCGGAGTCGGTGAGCCACAGGCGCGAAGTATTGTCCGCCGATGCAGTGAGCAGCATGCAGCCGCTGGGACTGAAGCACACCTTGGACACCTCGTCCGTGTGGCCAGCCATCAGGGAGAGCATTTCCAGCTGCTCCGAGGATCCTTCGACGTTCCACACCCTTGCCGTGCAGTCGCTGCTGCAGGTGGCCAAAAGCTGCCCAGCCGCATCGAAGCTGACGTCCAGGACCTCGTCGCTGTGCTTGGCCGCGAGCTGGAGTTCCCGATCCAACCTCCTTACGTCCCAGATCCGAGCTGTGTAATCCAGCGAGCCGGTGGCTATCAGAGAGCCACTAAAGTTCCACACGCAGTTGGAGAGCTCGGCACTGTGGCCACGCAACTGATGGGCAAGGCTGCAGATGGAGGTTTTCCTGAGCATAACTGATGCTGCATAGATATCCAAGCTTTACTCACCTCTTGCTCCTGACGTCCCATATAGCTGCCGTGTGATCGAAGGACCCTGTGAGCAGCATCTGACCATCGCGGTTGAATCGAGCAGCTATCACCTCGGCTCCATGATGGCTTAGGGTCTGCAGCTCCTGGGCCGTTTCCACATCGTAAACGCGTGCTGTGCCGTCCATGGAGGCGGTGGCTATGGCATTGGCATGCAAAGGATGGAATTCGGCAGCCACCAGCTCGGCGGTGTGTCCGTAAAAGGTGCAGAGGTTTTGGCCACTGCTCGAGGACCAAATTTTGGCAGTGCCATCAAAGGAGCCGGTTACGATTTTATCGCTGGGAATTAATAGGCGGTTTAACTAGTTTCCTTTCTTATAAAATAGGTAATTACCCACCAATGCGGTTGATTGAATCCCACAGAGAACACCACATTGTCATGGCCCGTGAGAATGTGCTCCACCTCGGCCTCTTGGGTGTTGATCACATGGCAGGTGCGATCATAGCTCCCGGTGAGACAGCGTTCGCCGCTCCGATCGAAGCACACATTGGTCAGCGGCAGGATGTGCGAATTGTGGCACTTGTGCAGGTAGAATTTCTTTTTCACAGGTTCGCGCAGTTTTCTCTGCAGTTTTTCCAGAGCCTGCTTCAAGGCGCTAAAGGTGTTCTGGGCATTGGCCACCCTTCCGCTGGCTGGACAGGCTGCAGGTAAAGGTGTCTCATCCTCGTCCTTGGGCTGAGGGTGATCCTCTTCTGCCTCGGCCAGAGTTTGCAGTAGAATCCTGTCGGCCAGGGGTTCTACGTCGGTTCTGGGTAGAAATAATATTAAAATAATTATAAATAATTAAAAAATAAAATATTTAAAAATAATTTTAAGACCCTCACTTGCTATCTAGGTCAAGTAGATCATAGTGACGAAGCCTCTCGCCGCCCTTGGTAGTTCGATAATTAATTGCCAGACCTTGGTTCAAAGCAGAAATAAATTAATATTGCTTAAAAATCCACAGTTTGATGACCTTTCCCACCTGGCGGATAATAGCGCAGGAAGATTTTCGTGGCACTCATTGCCGTTGTGAGGTTGCTGGGACTCTGAAACATTCCTTCACTGACAGTTTGCTGACCTGCTTTAATTCCGCCTTTGTTGATTGCGAATGGCTGCCATGCCAAAAGCCAACGTTTGATCGATTCACCTTGGGTTCCTTGTCTGTGAGAGGTCTATGTCGGGGTCTTCGTGGGTGGGAGACAGCTCAAGGATGTAGGGTAATGTATAGGCAGTTCCTGTCTAAGGATTCTGTTTTTTTTAGTTGGTGTTGGTTTTGGTTTGCGTTTGAATTGAACTGCATTTTGGAAATATTTATTTCTTGGCAAAGCTTTTTGATTAAAAAGCTTTTAGCATGGTTTCTGTAATTTGTAGAATTTTATGAAAATATGTTATGTAGAATTTATTTACAGTTGTAAAGAATTTATTTACACCTGTAAATAAATGGTATAAACTTTGATATTTGTAAAGAGATTGAACGAGAAAGAGTTTCCTTTATCAGAGCTAAGATTCAATTTAAAAATAAATTAATTTTTGACAAGAAAAAACACCTTGTAATGATTTAGGTCGTAACTGTTTTCTTTGATAAAAAATAAAATTATTTGCTAACTTCTAAGGCATTAATTCTAAAAAATAATAATGAACACTTATCGAGAGAAAAGGTGTCATATGATATCTATGTTATTTTAAATTCTTACCAATTTTTTAATCGCGTTTTATCTTATGATCCTTTGAAAAATATACAATATTTAATGGATTTGTAGTGTTCCGATATATCTATGTTAAACAATCGAATACAAAACAACTATTGTTAAATAATCTTTATTATAATTTAATATTTAGTTATTTCAGAAATTGGCTTATTGATTTCTCTTCGTCTCGACATTTGTCGTTTCTCTGACTTTCCCAGCAATTTAAAAACGAACGACAGGCACATGACTAATTAACTTTTCTGGTAAACCAATTGCGGGACAGACAGCCAGCAACTACTCCCTGAACTCTGCCACTAACCCTTGACCTACGATTGTCCTTTGGGGGAAACCCCTTTGGCATTTGACAGGCACCACGAGCGGCGTCCGACTAAATGGTCTCTGGCCATTAAACCTAATTAGCTTGTTTAAGATGGAACGGGTCGGAAGGAGGACAGGACGAGGCAAGAACCTGACCCCAGAGGCCAATTGGCTGCCGACACCTGCTCGCATTTTTAGCAGATTTAACATATGTCCCCCAAGGACAGACACGCACTCCTCCAACACCCGAACCTGCAATTAGATTGTCTCACCTGGTTCCTTGCCTTCCTGCTTCCTCGTTTCGGCATTTTCACTAATTTAATTTGTTCGGTAATCGTTGGGCGATGGGTTGGGAAGGGGAAGAGCGAGCGGCGGGATTGTCTGACAGCCGCAGGACGACAGTCTGTGGAATCCAAGGTACGCCCCCCATTAGCCGGCCGAGAGAAAAAAAAAAGGCAAACAAGGGGACATTTTAGGAGTGGGAGAACATAGCCAATAATGATAAGTAATGATTAGATATTATCGCACCCAATTTTGTAGCACAGCAGCAGCAAAAGAACTGAAAGCGACAGCCGAGCCGATGAACAAAAGGCCAAAACCAAATGGACAGGGCAGGGACAGTGCGAGAAAGTTGTGGGCGTACACTGGGAAAACTAATACTACAAATTTGTTAAGAAAAAAAGAAAGAGAAAAGGTTTTGACAAGCATTTAAAAATGTGGTTTTAAAATTGCTCATCATTTATTTATTTATAAAAGAAAATATTTTAAAAATCTTGGCTGATAGAATATATCCCTCTTCCTGGCCATGATTAAGTAATCACCATTATTCCTTAATTCCTATTAAAGAAGACAATTTCCAAGATATTTCTTTTACGTGTTTAGAGTGGGAAACTTGTGTGGGTGTGGGACAAAGTGCGATAAGATGCCGGGAATCTCTGTGTGTGTCTCTGTCAATAATAAAACATTTCATTGATTGTCCATTGAATGACGAGCATCAGCGTCGGGGAAAATGACAACGGGAAGGAAATCGAAATGGAGACGAGGTCTGAGACTGGGACTGGGACTTCAAGCACCTGGTGGGTCATCGCCACCCTCCTCCTCCCGCTCCTGGGGGGCTGTGAACAAAAGCAACAGCTGTGCTCCATCTCCATTCCATCGCAATCTCTTCATTTGGATGGCCATGTAATTGGGTAGATGCCACAGGAAGCTTTAAGGGAAATCAGAGACGAATAAATGAGAGTACGAATGGAAATAAAATCAATTTAAAATCCCATAAAACGCTTTCCATAAACAAAGAACGAACCAGAGCATTTGAAGGAGGCTTTGAATTTATGCTCAATAAATTTTTGTTGATTTCCGGCAGTCAGGCAGGCGGCTCCGGCTTCGGCTTCACTCACTCAAATTCCGAGTCACGGGGATGAGCCATGAAAATGCGGCGTTGCATAAATTATAGACACACACACTCGGATATGATGATATATGCCAGCGCGTTACCTTTCACCAGTAAAGCCCCGAAAAGCATTATTATTGCCGCATTTTATGCCTGTTTGTTAGAGAGTTGGGTTCCCACTTTAGGGGAAAATTGTGCTTAAATGGCATAAACTTGAAGCGACCACAGCGCCTAAGCCTACATATATGTATAGTTGGGGGAACCCCCGACATTGAGCGATATATAAACAGATTTTCGGTTTGTGTTTGACTAAGCGACATAAAATGCGATTTTTGTTTCCCTTTCGCCAGTCCTGCCCCTGTCCGCCCTTGTTTTATTTCTATATTCCCTATTTTTGTTGCCGTTGTTTCTGACATGGTCGGGTTCCCTGGTTTTTCGCCTAAAAGGAGTCGTTAGTGGCTCTCTAATTGGACGGAGGGGCCGGGACACATGGGCTGACTGGACATCAAACGTTTGGTAATCGAATTTCCGTACGGCACTAAAAACATTTTCACAGATTTTCCATCGGCCAGGTAGCTAAACGGTAAGGGAAGTTGTCTCTAATTCAGGTTAAGCGTATAGAATGTTTTCGAATATTTGTTTTACACGGAACACTCTATTTCCCGGTGGGTTATACTGGAAAATGGGACAAATCAAATACCAAATAGCCAGTAATTATTCTCCGGCAGTTGATGATGATGATTTGATAGCGATTGCAGGGTGTAATTATAGTTAAGCTTAGTTATAAATTGTTTGTTATATATTTACAATTATAATTAAAATAGTAATCCTGTGACTTTTTGTTTATAGAACACTTTATTAACTAGTAAGTACTTGAAAAAGCAAAAATCCTAAGAAAAAAAAGGCTTGATTTATTCTCGTTGGTGATAGAAAGCCACATTTATTATTTAGATTCCAAGAAATAATATTATCATTAATAATTTAGATTTAGGAACATAATGCTATGAAAAATTTTAAAATATGAATAGCAAATTTTAAAAATATTTTATATACGTAGATTAATTTTTGTACATTAGAATATAGCACAAATTTTTTATTCATTACATTCGACGTTTTAAAGAATAATCTTGTTATTAGAAATTTTTAAGCTGCCTCGTAATACTGTCATAAAAATCCCAAAGAATAACATCTCAAGTCTAAGACGCACTTCCGTGTTTGTTTAGACACCAAAATGTTGGTGAACTGTCTGCCAAAAACCTGAGCCTAAGCCCGAGTCTGTGCCCATCCCGCCTAGCCTTTATGACGCATTCTGCGGCTTAGCCCATTGTAAAGTTTATGACTTTGATAAATTAAATTGTGCTTGGCCTGAAATATATATAAATACGCACACACCAGGCTATCCCTTCTGGTTTGAATACATCCGAATTCGACCGGGGAAAGTTTATGAGCCCGGCGAGGGAAACCTTAAACCGTTTATATGCCCAATTGAAATGCAGACGCATCGGAATGTTATAAAATTTAATAATGGCCGGTACACACCGCTGCCCTTTTTCGTGTTCCTGCTCATGTTTTTGAAGTTATATATATATATATGTGTGTGTGTTGCGGAGAAGGAAGTTTTTGGCAGGCATTTTGTGCGGTTTTAGCGGCCGCATCAAGTATACGCACCATAAATCAGGGTCAGCGGCGGCAGAAGCTTTGCTTGTTGGCCCAAAATGACGTATTAAAGGCATTAAACTCGCTCTTAAATCGCCAGCACGGCCGTTCCTCATAACGGTAAGTGGTGCTTAAAATGAATTATGCATTGCCCTTGGTTTCCCCCGATATATATATATATGATATATTTATATATATATTACACATACGACCCGTATCCACGTGTTTGTTTTTTTGAGGGTCCGATTGCTCTGAGATTTTTCCTGCCATTAACTGCTCTCTCTGCCAATCGGAACCTGAAAGGTCGGAAGATGAATGGCATGTTAATTTGTGCGCATTATATCGGTCATTTATCGCCGCCTGATTTCTGCGGGGCTTTGGCTTCGGCTTCCCTGTTGGGTCTTTGACTTGAGCCTTACGTACAAATGCCATTGATTGTCTCTGCACTTGACATCGGTATGACAAAGTAATAAACAATTAATTAAGCAAAACGGTTTGAAAGTGTCACATACATAATTCAAGTCTTATCCTCGGGGTTTTCAGCAAGTATCCTAAGGATGCACTTGGAGAGAAGAGTGGGTCCTGTACCCTTTGCTTGTCAGAGTGTTCAAAACTGATTTATTAATTTAATTATATAAATTTTCATTCACATATTACAGGTTACCCAGTTTTTTTCTCTGTGTCTCTAGTGAAAGTCATGTATATACACCATGTTCTGCCCCACCTAGGCCCCTTATGTCGGCTTACATGGCTCCCGAGTGTACTTCTGTACCGTCTGGGTGTCCAGTGTTTCTTCTCCAGAATACCATTTACTTTCCCGCCCTACCCTTCTTCTCGTTCTCATGCTCAATCTTGTTCTTCAAATGTTCCTTGTAGTCCAGAATGCCTCCCTTCCACTTCGTCACCGTCTCTTTCTCACACACCCAAATCTCGTTGGCCACCTGACTGATCAGACGGAAATCGTGACTGACCAGCACCATGCCGCCTTCGAAATCCTTGATAGCATCGGCCAGGGCATCTATGGTCTCCATGTCCAAGTGATTGGTCGGCTCGTCCAGCAGCAGCAGGTGCGGCACCTGCCAGGCCAGCCAGGCGAAGACCACGCGGCATCTCTGGCCATCGGACAGCTGGCGGATGGGACAGACCTGCTGGCGGCCGGTGAGGCCAAAGCGACCTATAATCTTGCGCATCTCCTCCCGCTCCGTGACTTCCGGGAAGGCACTCATCATGTAGTCCAGCGGACTGACATCCAGGTCGAGCAGCTCGTGGAGATGCTGGTGATAGCGGGCGATGCGCAGATGCGAGTTCTTGCGGATCATGCCCGAGGTGGGCACCAGATCGCCATAGAGCAGCTTCAGCAGGGTTGACTTGCCGGCGCCGTTGGGTCCCACTAGGGCGAGACGCGTGTCCAGATCGATGCCGAACTCCAGGTCCTTGTAGATCCACGGTGTTTCGCCGGTGTAACGGAAGTGCACGTTCTGCACCATGATCACCGGCGGCGGAACCTTGCCGCAGGCGGGAAAGCTAAAGCTGAGCAACTTGTCCCCCGAAACCCTCTCCGTTAGCCCCTGGGCGACCATTTTGGCCAGGGTCTTCTCCTTGGACTGAGCCTGGCGGGCCAGCTTGGCGGAGCCGTGGCCAAAGCGGGCGATGTAGTTCTTCATGTGCGCCATCTGGTCCTGCTCCCAGTTGTACTGCTTCATCTGGTTCTCCAGCAGCTCCGTGCGGGTGCGCACGAAGGCCTCGTAGTTTCCGGTGTAGTACTTCAGCCGCTTGCCGGTCAGGTGGACGATGTTGGTGCAGACGCCGTTGAGAAAGTCCTGCGAGTGCGAGATGAGCACCAGGATGCGCTTGTATGTCTTCAGCTCCTCCTCCAGCCAGACGCACGCGTCCAGATCCAAGTGGTTCGTCGGCTCGTCCAGCAGCAGCAGATGGGGCTTCACGAACAATGCGCGGGCCAGGGCGATGCGCATGCGCCAGCCGCCCGAAAAGTCCTTGGCCTGCTTCTGCTGCATGGCCTTGTCGAAGCCCAGGCCGTGCAGGATGCGGGCGGCCTTGACCTCGGCTAGATCGGCCGACATGTCGTCCAGCCGCTCATAGATGTCGATCAACTGCTCCTGCGCCTCGTCCTCCTCGCTCATGGCCAGCTCCTCGGCCAACTTCTCCAGCTTGATACGCTCCTCGTCCACCTCCATGACGCACTGCAGCGCCGTCTTCGAGCTGGCCGGCATCTCGCGCGTCAAATGAAAGATGTCGATGTGCGACGGTACGGGCACCTCGCGTCCCCCGAGCACCGCCAGCAGCGAGGACTTGCCGCATCCGTTCAGACCAATGAGACCGTACCGCCTGCCGCAATTCAACTCCAGCATGGTGTCCTGCAGCAGCTCGGCGCCGAAGAACGTGATCGAAAAGTTGGCGATCTTGATGTCCCGCGAATTGGGATGCACAGCCAGCGAACCGGTGCAGGAGCGGGCCTCGGCACTGATCCGGGCCTCCTCCTCCAGCTTGGCGCACATCAACTCCTCCTCGGTCAGCTCGCGTTCCGTCTGCTTGGAGGGTAGATTCTTCTTCGTGGAGGGTATCTGCTGGATCTTCTTGTTGCGCGCCTCCTTCTTGCGCTGGGCATCGCGCTTCTTGGCATCGGATGGCATTCTATTTCTATTTTATTTTTGATTAATGGAATTCGAGGAGAACTGATTGAAAGGAAGCTAGTCTGGGCTGACGGTTGAGGCTAGGAATAGCTTGTTGGCAGGTTTGGAGTTGAACTGATCGTAGCAAAAGAGTAGCTTAGAAGTAGAAAAAAGAGAGACGTCTAAGTGCAAGCTCAGTCTTTATTCAGCTTTTTAAAGTTATTTAAAAAGGAAATCTCTTTTTCTTTATAGTTTATTTTGTACAAAAAACTAAAGACATTTATTAATATTTATTATATTGTTCCCCTCTTTCAGGGCGGTGGAATCTCATATTTTATTCCCTGGTAGCACTAAAACTAATCAATTCTCCAATTTCCAAACATTCATCTCGCACCGAAGGTAAGCTGAGCACTTTTAATTATTCGTTTTTGTTGCCACTCGTGATTAAGCATTCAAAATATTATCGTTGTAAATTATGAAATGGAATCCATTAATGCGAGGGTTATACTATATACATATAGTATATGAATATTTGTTTTGGGGGAGATGGCACTCTCAGTGCGGCGGCGGCATCTATGCAAAATTCATTTCGGGGAAAATGTGCGTGGAAATTTATGCAAACACAACCGACATTGAACGAAATGGCTGCTGACGGTAGTTGGTAGTTGACTGGCTAAAAGCATATACACACGACTGAGCGGGAACTCAATGGTTGCAAATGACTTTAGGAGAAGCTGTTTATGCAAGTCGCCCGAGAGTTCATGCATAGTGCATATTCTAAGCAACTTTCCCCCCTCACTTGCCTTCCCAAACAATCAAATTTGTATGGAATACAAAAAGTTTTTATCTTGAATGTCAATCGTGAATATATTTTAGTCATCTTTGAGCTAAATAAATTGTATAAAATTATTTTATAATTGCATATTTCCGCCTCACTTAAAACTCTCTTAAAATCACTGCCACAATTTATTTTTAAAGCCCTGCTTTTGCCCGCCATAAATACTCAAGGAAATGAAGCAATTTACAGACCTCAAAAGTGCACAAATATGAATTTAATTAACATTAATTGGCAACATATTTTCACTTTGCACCTGCGCGCCTGCGAAGCATAATCGGAGTGGAAATGGTCGAGTTAATTGCATATTGCGTATACGCCACGTTGCCGCCCTAAGGGCTACGAGTGGCAAATGCCCAATGTGTTTGTAATTTTTCTTTTTCCGTGCTTTTCTTTGTATTTTTTGTATTTTTGTTTTGTTTTGCCTGTGGCTACTTCATGGTGGTGCTTATGGCCAAAGTTTTCTGGTTTCTGGCTGGCCAAAGTTGTGGCATATTGGGATTTTTGTGCTGGCTTTCTGGATTCAATGAAATCTGCTGGACCGCAATGACCACAACTTTCGCCGCAGCAACCTCGATGTGATGTGACTTTGCCCGGGATTCTTTCTCCTAAGCTGCAATGCAGTGCAACTCAATCAAAATTTATTACACATACGCGCTGTGGCACAAAAGGAGTCGAAGTTGGAGTTGGAGTTGGGGTACGTTGTTCATTTTCAATTCGTTTAATGGGTCACTTGGGCCGTGTGTGGGCCAAAAGTTTTCACGAGCTAGCAAACAAGCCATAAAAGCAAATAGCCAGCCAGTAGTTCGGGTTTCGGTTTTGGTTTTGGTCCTGTGGACCTGACCCTGCACAGTCAGAATAACAAGCAGCCCTGATGTGCTCCAGAATTAAATTGGAAACAATGACTACAATTGGTAATTGAAATTTTAGTTTGTTTTAAAAGAGTACTGAGCAGAGACAGTTGAATTTTATGGATTTCTGAAGATGTTATTTCCAGTTTTAACTGTTTAAGAAAATATATATTATGATAACATTCATAAAGCCAAAACAAAGCTAAATTTAATTTTTAAACCTAAATATTTTACCTGCGTATACAGAATATTCGGTTCCAGTGTATGGTTCCGCTCGGTTACCTGGCTGATTACCTGGTAGCCACAAAAGCCGCACGCAATCGCTGCTGCGGCCACGCCTACTTTTCGGGGCCCACACGCCCAGGTCAGAGAGAGAGAGAGAAAGGGAACACCTTAAATATTATCGCGGGAAATTTAGAAATTGTTGGCATTCGTGCAAAATGATATTTGAGAAAGATAATCGCCCTAATCCAATGATATGGCGCACACGCCCAGATTGGCAGGCAGCAGGATGCGAAGGATATGCCGGGGAAGGGAGCTAGGGAAAGTCATTCAACTGCTCGTTCCTTGGGCACCAAGTTCCTCTCTCACGTCGCCTATTAAGCTCACTTTCAAGTCAGCCTTCTGGCGTTTGTAAAATAAGCTTTGGCTGCCTGACTTGCCTGACTTTCCTCCCCCCGCCGCGTGTCCTTGCCACCGAGGATGTGTGTGTTTGCTTGGCACCCGCACACGTTTGCCTTTTAAGTATATTTTCCGAGCGAGGCACATGCAACACCTCAGCACGCAGCCTCAAGCGAGTGAGTTCGTTCACCCAGAGCATTCCCTTGGCTTGAATTTTCAGTTATCCTATCTAAATCGATTCCAGGATCATGATTTTTTTGGAGTGCCAAAAAATATTGTCTTAATTTGGATGAAGATGGCCCTGGCCTAATCAAAATGGCATCCTTAAAGCCTGCAGGCAGTGGTGGTCAACATTTTTGTTGGCAAGGAAAATCAATTTGGAAGGATATGAGAGTATATAGGATGATGAAAATTGTATTTAAGTGCATTTATGCGAATAACATTTTTAGTATAATATTTTAATATTTCAAGATTATTTTAAAACATCAAGGATTCTTATCGAGAATTGTTTGTGGAGCCTTATCAGAGAACCCATAGGGGAATAGCATTGGGTTTCTCCTTCTTTTCTTGTTCTTGATTTGCATTCATTTAATTTTATTTAAGCCGAATTACCTCCCCCTTTAGGTTTTCTTTCTTAAGTACCTGAGGCATTCATCTTCACCTCCCATCTTAATAAGCTTTTTCCCACAAAAACGCATCTTAACATAAATCTTTATCTGCCATTTGTTTTCAAGAACACAATCCAATCATATCGCCGCTGCGATTTGTCTTCTGGCTTTGGTTTTTATTTAACGCTTATAAATGATTTTCATTCGCAGTGCAATTTAGATGAAATGGCTTTCCTCGGACGCACAAAAAATGTATATAAATGTATTAAGCGAAGGCGTATCAGTGCTCGTGGGAGTGGGTTCGCTTTGTCACAGTTTAATCGCTGATCAGATTAAAGTAAGCTGAAAAGTGCATCGGAGAGCTATTGAAACTGAAAATATATAGAGGGAAATATACATATATTCCAAGGGGATTATGCAATTCAGCGATAACAGGGTATTTTAAGACTCCTCTTCGTTGGTTTTTCTTGAATGGTTTTCCCTGTTCTCCTTGGTTCCTTTTTTTGGGAAATTTATTGCGTATCATCAAACAGGTGGGGAAGGTGCAGAATTGGCTGGGCGAGGGCGCCGCCGCAGGGCGCAACTCGTTCGTGTTGGCACGTTAATTGAAATTCGTGGATCCCGGCTCCCAGGTGGGGCATATTCATTCATCGACAAAAGGCGAAACAAGCAACAGCGAGCTGTAAGCGGCAAACAGCGGACAGGGCTTCAATTTATGCGAATACTGAGAAAAATTTGATTTATTTTTATTGGATTTTCTATAGATTTTATATAATTTAATAATAATTTAAGGAAAGGAGGAAAGTTTGCTAAAATATAGATAGTTTCTGTCATCACTAGTTTTTCTATTTACTAATTAATCTAAAAAGAAAATCAAAACCACACAAGTGAAAAATATTTGCCCTGATTATTTCCCTCAGTGCCCTTGCTACGTGCCCCGTGAGTGTGTGTTGCTGCCTGCTTTACGTCGCATGTTGCATGTTGCATGTGGTCCTGGTCCTGGTCCTGCCCGCTGCCTGTTGCCTGTTCAGCCCCCGCCTCCTCCGGCCACCTGCAATGTGTTGAATTACATAATTTAAAGTTTACTCGGCAGCGCAGGATAATCCCAGTCACCAGGACAAGCTACCAGCTCCACAAGTGTCACACACATGGCGTCGCCGTGGTCCTTTTATTAGATCACCGGCACAGGACAAAGTTTCACCAGGCACCGCCTGGCCAAAGTCAAAGTTGGAAATTAAATTCCTTGTATAAACAGGAGCGTCTCGCTCTAACCCTTGCATCGATATTCTGGGCCTTCGGGTCGTATACGTAATATTCGTATGCAAATGTAATCAGTGCCCACATTTTATGTTCGCTATGCCAGCACATGAGCGAGCGAGCGAGTGCCTGAGTTTAATGTCCGCCTGCATTTGTTTATGCTTCCTTTTTTTATGGTGCTTAGGGATCAGCGCCCAAACAATGGTCAAGAAAAAGGCTTTCATTTAAGGACATGACTTCTTAAAACATAAGAATTTAATGGAAAGAAGCTTAGAAAGTGGTTCGGTTTCTGTAAGCCCTGAATTAAAAAATACAATTTAATAATAAAAGTAATATTCTCTGGACAATCTCAATGCGAGATCCGTTGAATATATAGACTTGTGTACAGCGATAAGGCAAGCAAAAATAAATCATGCTCATTTCATAGGCCAATTTTGATAACCTCAGGCTCGCAGGGGATTCCCCTTCGTTAAGCCGGCCTCCTATAAAAACCGGGATTCATCGCAATTGGAACAGTTTTTCCTAAAACATCGCAGCATGCGACACTTCATAATCGCACCACTATTAATCGCCGCGGCCACTTGGCTAACCCTAATCGGAGTCGTTAGCTCCGAGTGCTGCAACACCAAGGCGACTCTAAACTACCAAATCACGTATTATGGCTGCGGAGCTGTTGGGGGCAGACCAGGCGATAAACCGGGAAACTGTAACATCACCATTTGCGCCAACGGAGAGGTGATGATGGGCAGCCATTGCGGGAACGGCACCTGCAATTCAGCGGGCTGTAATTGCGCCGAAGGGTGCCTTCAAGGTCGTTGGGCCAAGGACTTTATTTCCAAAAACATCGAGTATTCCATTAGGGTAGTGGAAACGATCTGGCACTACGAACCTAAATAGCCCTGGAGAAGTGGAAAAAATAACAGATTTTACCTACGAATTTGATTATTTTTTTTAGAAATAAACAAGAAGTAACTAAAAATGAAATACATGTTGAAAGTATGTGTTATCAACGCGTCTTGAGTCATTATACACACAAAGAAACTGGGAACTTATTTGAAGGTTTAAGATTTTCAGAAAATGGGTTCGTTTTAAAATTTAAAATGTAGCAGCTTATTCCTAAAGTTTGAAGAACTTTAAAAATACTTGAAATAATTGTAGGCTCGAAATATTTGTATTTTAGTAATTTTTTCTCAAACTTTATAATAATTTCACTTCAAGACCAGGTGTTTTTCTGGGTGTAGATATGTGTATGTCGTTATCAGACATCTTTGTAGACACCACAAAAGTAGATGCTTTGTTGTATTATATAAACTCTATATTATAGAGTCCCATAATCTCATCTTGTGATTGTTGTAATTTTCACTCGCTTGTTGTGATTATTCTCTTAGTGGGTGCGGACCTTTTGCATCGATCCTCTGAAAAATATGAGATTAATCTGCTCCGTGAACCTTTTTTGGTTAATTTAATATATAAGGAATTTTTTGTAATTTATTAAGTAAATTATTAAGTAATTTGTAATGAGGAATTCTCGTTAAAACCCTGTTGATCTTTACACTCGTGGTAGATAGTAGCTTAAAGTGATATAAAGATATTATCTTTTTATAATATCAAGAGTCAGTAGGTACTTTATTTAATCTCATTATCTAGTATTTGCTAAAGCAATCTTATTGTTTTTTCCTTAACATTCTATTTGCCGAAATCAAGATGCATTGCAAATATTTATCCATATAAAATGTTTGACTTCCGGCTGAATCAGATAGCAGCATACATTTTCTATAAGGGTATAAATTTCTGCTTATCTCTTATTGAAAATTCCCATAAAAAGGGAATTTTTTCCTATTGATTTTATCAGTGTTTTGCTGACTTCAGAACTTCCTCAACATGCAATCAGTACTATTCGCTCCTCTGGTAATTGCCGCCTGTGTGCTGGCCCTAGTAGGAGGGGCCAACTCCGAGTGCTGCCTTGATTGGAAGTCGGTCGAATACAAAATATCCAATGGAGACTGCGGTGATGTTGGCGGTATAAAATATCCTGACTTATCCTGCAGGATCACAATTTGCGCCAATGGCGAGGCCCTGGTGGGTACATACTGCGGAAAGGGTCCTTGCAACTTATTCGGTTGTGCCTGCAAAAATGGATGCCTGCAAGGCAACGGGGTTGCGGATTTCTTGGCCAAAAACAGCCGATACTCTATCGATATTATTAATGTAAATTAACATTAATCTCCTGCGTATATCTGGTAAAAATAAATGAAATATTGGAAACCCACCTTGAAGAATAAAACTATCGAGTTGCAAAGTATTTGTATATTTATTTTATAAGTCATTTTATATGAATCACCAGGGTTAATATACCTTTTAGCACAATTAATTTGCTCAACTGATATGGGAATCTCCAAGATAAATTTGTCTCTCTGTATATCCGCTTATCTCTTGTGGCGTCTTACAAATAATTGGCTTAAAAGGCGAAACTTTGCATGGACCAAGTCAGTCGTCTACAGAAATTTCACCATGCGAATCGCTCTTCTAATTTTTGGGGCCTGTCTGCTGGCCCTAATCGGAGGTGTCTATTCCGACTGCTGCACCACCAAGGTGAATCTTGAGTATAAAATCTCAAGTGGCGGATGCGGTGCCGTTGGAGGAAGGCGATCCGGTAACGCCTGCAAGGTAACCATCTGTGGCAATGGTGCCGCCCTGGTGGGTGCATATTGTGGAAAGGGTCCTTGCAACTGGTTCGGATGTGCCTGTCGAAACGGTTGTCTGCAGGGCAATTGGGTTTCCGATTTTTTGGCCCGAAACAAGCGATACAATATCGAGGTCTTGGACGCACACTGGACCGGCTGACTTAAATCTAAACAAATTATAAAATTATATATTATTATATATATTATAAAGTAAACTCCGTTGAAACATATCCTCTACATATGCTTTTATTTACTTTTGTACCTGCCTACAAGGTTAAGGACGCATCCTGTGGCGTCGCATCCTGTTGGCTAATAAATATACTGTTCAAGGATTAATAAGTAAGAAAAAAAAGGTTTATTAATAATTTAATTCGCAAATATTAAGATTTTAAATTGTCTATGGATTTATTTTTCTTTTGTTTATATACAGCTTTAAAGTAGAGAAAAAAGGCAATTTATTTTGTGCCTGCTAAAACCCTTTAAAAGAGTTTCAAATATTTAATATTCAGGAAAGAGAATGGACAGGAAATCAGTTAGACAGGACTCTTTCGCCCCCTCTCTCCACCCATTCGACCCACATGTCCCCGTTTCCATGCAACATGTAAAATTGTTTTTCCGCTGCCACTCAACTCATCGCAAGTTTTCCGCTTCTGCTGTGAAAGTGGAAAAAACATCCGCATATGGAACTTGTATAGTTTGGCATCCGAACAACAACAGGGGCATAAAAAAGGAATCCCCGGCAGGATATATATTTTTGCCTAAGCATTGTTTCCCGGCCTGTGGATTCGATTTTGTTCCGATTCTCCCCGAACTCGCGGCTGTCAGTTTTAATCAATTCAAAACGAGAAGTTGAATGTTTTTTGCACAAGAAACTAGTTCTGGCCGGGTGTGTTAGTTTTTTACCATTGAGTTTGCCTGATTTTTTATTTTCTTTGGGTTTAGATATATTTTAAATAAATAATAATAATACCACTAAGGGTTGTATGATAATTAGAAAGGTTACTAACAACCCTACGTTGTGAGATTGATTCATTATTAGTGCATGCAGCTGCTTTTTCTGCTAAGTAAAAATATAATATAAGGCAAACCTTAAAATCCGTACGTAAACCTGCCTGTGTAAAGTTACGCCAATTTTCCACATTTTTGTTTGGCTTTTCCCCTTGGTGATAGAAAAAGTTTTGTGTGTGAATTCGATGCTCTCATCTCGAACTGCAAAAAAGGGAAAAACATATAAAAAGAAATGCTTTATGCGGAGGTGCCAGTGGCTGTGTGCATTTGTCGCCTTTTCAGTAATTGAATGCTTGGATTTAATTGGAACTGCACGCCCTGTTGGTTTCACACACAAGCACACACCACGAATGCATACACATTATTGACAGGAGGGCTATGCCGCGTTATTCCTGTTCAATTCGGTTTCGATTTTATTCCATTCGATTCGATTCGATTCGGTTTGAGTTGAGTTGAGTTCAGTTGAGCCGCGCTCAGTTCAGTTCAGGTGCTTGACACCTACCACTCACACACTTAAAAATGTGCACTAAGAGGAAAAACTATATATTTATTTATGAGAATAATTTAAGAAGAAAATAATAATAAATTAAATACTCAAAGTATTTATTTATGTGACAAATTATGTTACATATTCCTTACAATTATAATAAGAAATATACAAAAATATAGCTCATATATATTATACTACAACCTGTTCAAGGAAAATACACCCGATTTTAGCAAGAATTTTTCCTCACTGCCATTTTTCTCGTGAAGCAAATTGAAGCCAGCGCCCGAACCGAACGTTGACTTATTCATATTGTGATGACTTGGCGCTACTTTTTTCTGTTTCGCCAGCTAACAATTCTTGCAAATAAAATATAAATGGGAAAAAACGGGCAACTGGAGGAGACCTGGCTGGAGGGCAGGACTCGGAGGACCAGCGTCTGCCAGCCCCCCCGCCTGTAATTGCCATGGCAGCTCGTTAGCTTCAAAGAGCCCGCGGCGAGGAGGCTAATGGCAGAGCTAATGCCGAGACTAATACCAATACTAACACTAATGCCAATGCTAATGCCAATGCCACTGGACGAGCCAGCGGGCCGGCCCGGCCAGGTAAACAACACGAAAAAATATTAAATGAACCGCAAAATTGTGCAGCTGGCCGAGCAAAAAAAAATATAATATATAATAGAATGAATATATATAAACAGAACATCATAGTAAACCAGAGAAGAGCGCTTGTCTGTGGATGAGAAGCCAGGGCTAAATATAAATTGGCATACTTGCATCCATTGACTCGTCCTTGGATGATGCTCCCCCCCTCCTGCTGACAGGATCCCAGGCGCACGCATCCGACACATTCATAAATTTTTAAAGCCCAGCTTTCCAGACCACTTTCAATTGCCAGTCCCCCCCCCGGTTTTTGTCCTAGAAGTAGGTCCTTGCCCCACCGAGCGCGTCCAGCCGCAGTGTAATGGTCTTTGTCCGCCTCCTGCCACATCCTGGCCCGGGTCCTGCCAGCGGCCGATGGGATATGCGAATGAAGGGCGCTCCTCCTCGTTCGTTGCCTACTTATGGGCTGAGCAATTGCCGAGCATAAATTGGCAGGCAAAGCGGAGACGGCAGCAGAAATGAATAAAAAATGTCAACGAGCTAGCTGACTGCTATATTCCCTGACCCAAGAAGTGGAGGCCTTAAAGAGGGAGCAATCTTCAAGATCTTACTCCTATATATTGCTTGATTTAAACTTTGATATTATTAAGATTATTTTATAATGACAAAACTAAAGCATTTATCATTTTTCGATATATCGATTTATATATTGAGTTGTCCTTTTTTGGTACAGAATCAATTGATATATAAATATTTTCTGCCACCCGTAATAAGTCTCCAAGAGTATTAATTTATTTTTAAGTATATTTAAGTTCACTTCATATATGAATTTTCATAAAATTATGGCTCCTCTATAATAGAATATTTATTAATCTTCTAACTTATATCAAACAAACTAATAAAAATCAAACTTTAATGGAAATGAAATCTTAAAGATGTCACAAGTCTGTCGTTGACAGACACAACATAGTTTCGTTCCGCTGTTTTTCCCCCGCTTAACTCAAGGATCCAGACAAACTTCCCCGGCAGACTTCAGGGCACTCAGCACTCCTCTCCCCGCCGCCCAATCAGCGGGGGCTGCCCTCCCCCCAATCGACGCAATTTGTATTATGCGCCTCAGCGCCTTTGCACTTAATGCCTTATTTGTATTTAATCGCGGCTTCCGTTTCACTGGCATCTCCTCTCCACACTCAGCATCCTTCGGGCCCGAATCCCCGTTTTATTCAATGGCAGTTTGAGCGGCACAAACTTGCAGATACAGATAAACGGAAAATGACACAATTTGCTGCTCCTTTTTTACCAGTCCCCAAGTCTCGCAGTCTCGCAGTCTCGCAGTCTGGCAGCCACTTTGCCATCCCAATTACCCGCTGCCGATGGCTGTGTGTGTGCTTGTGCCTGACATTCTTCAGTTTGATTCGCCTTTCGCCGAAACACAGGCTGGCCAGCCTTTGACCAGTTTATGGTCAGTAGAAAGTGCAGGCGAAGTTTTCCTCACTTTAACTGCTCTCAGAATCGAATTTATCCTTAAACTTTGAAATACTTTGACCACAGCGTCTTGAGTTTGCACTGATTACTTGGGGATGTTTTGTAAATAAAAACAAAGTAAAGCAGATTCATTTTAGTTTATATTTTTTTTAATTTGTGTAATTTAATGGGTAAATGTGAAACTGTGGATAGTATATGGACAGCTAAATGTAATAAAAAATTACACTACTTCGCTTTTTTCAACATTTATTTGTCATAATTAAGGCATTCCGGGGAAGGTATTGGTTCGTTATTTAATCAACTTTAACTAATCCAGAAATGGACTTCTAAGAATGACTGAAGATTTGAAATCTCAGCGGAATTCAACATCCTTTATACGGACCGTTATCAGGCACTCCTATTTCAAATACTGTTGTACAAACAAATAGGGTTATTGAAAGATCTGAAATAATCGTAAATACCTCACCTTTCCCATAGAAGCTTAAGAGTGCTTCGCTTTGGGACAAACAACACAAAAATAAAAATGCCGATGCAGGAATTACAGTAATCACATATATCACGAAGAAGGTCCCAATCAACATAGACACTAATTGCACGCACGCTCCACTGTATATCCATCAAGACAATCAGCCGTAAAAACGCCTTATACCTGTGATCGAAATATGGAAAACTAAAATCGCATGATATAGAAATTAAACTAAATCTTACGTTTGCATTCTAGCGCCCAGATTCCTTGCCCTCTCGTCCTGGTCGGAGAAATGCCTTAGTGAAAGTTTTACCCTTGTAATGTTGATGGTGGTCAATATAATCAGAATTGTGTTTAATACTATTAGTGTTCTAATTGGCAAGAGGACGTAGACTTTCCAAGAACCGCCACCTGTAAATGAGAATCAATTATTTTTCGAAATCATTGTTAAATAAATTATAGCTCTACCAAAAGCGTACCCTTTAAAGTACAGCTCTGCCAACCAACGCCTGGCACCCAATTGACCTTGCTGGGATCGCGATCCCAAATGTAATTAATCAGAAAAAGAACTCCCATCCAGATAGCTGGCAAACCCCAGGCAAAGATGCTGTAGGCACCGAAACTATATTCAGATGCAGCTCGATTCACTGAAGTAAAGCCTCTCCACAACTGATGACTTAAGGCCAAGAGCCACGTGAATTTGGCTATTTCGAAAGGGTGCCTCAGATAACCTGAAATTTCAAACAATATATTATATATATTATTATTTCTTTTGTTTAACTCCTGAGCTTTTTTAATTTTATTTATTCAACAACATACATACCATATAGAGCGCACAATTGTGAAGGTATTTTGATAGTGTGGATAAAATTGATAAAATTTATAAATGTAGCTATCATGTAACAGATGAAGCACTTTCCGTGCAGATTCCTGAGCTTCCTTACTTTGAGATACACTGCGATTGTTAGAGCCAAGAACACCTCTGAAAGCAACATGACTGCAGGTGGGAATGAAAATATGTGAGGACGAGAAGTACTTCAACTGGTTATTTACTACTTACAACCCCTTCGTTTTTGTCTATCTTGTCTCATATTTTGTAGGCTCTTATAATAAGAGGTATGGTGGTATGCAGCCACAAGGGACTCTATGTTGTCTGAAGTGAACTGATTCGGATGAAGACAGTCATATCGCCTGAAGTTTATTGCCTTTTCTCCGTTGAGCAAAACACTTCCGTTCTAAGGATATCAAGTTAGTTAAGAAAACGTAGAACTGAAAGCAGGACGAACCTCGAATAGGGTGAACTTATCAAGTTTCCAAATATCATTGAACCACATTTTGTGTCTTAACACTATAAAATCCTTTAACAAGTTCTTTTTTACCACAGATCCATTGTCGAGTGCCACTTTAAGGGAGGGACTAATCTCACTCAGCTCCTCCATCAGGCCATCGGTGCATTTTCCATTGGATGAATCCCAATCTTTAAAGCGGCAGCATATCCATATGCAAGGCTTTAGTTGGCAGACACATCCTCGTAGGTGATTTTTTACCTTTAGCTTGAATCCATCCTCCGTTGCTACGTAATCATATTGGCCAGTCAAATATTCAGGAATCTCGATGTCTTGGTACCAATATGAGCCGTTTTCTAGCCTCTCACTAGATTTTATATTAACAGTATCTAAGTAGTGGCATCCAGGAATATCCGCCTTCGCTGTATTTAGGATAATAAGCTCAAAAAATGCTCCGAAAATAATAGTGTAAAATCCCATTTTGCCTTTGAACATAATTAACGAACCAAAACACTCGACTGATTCCCTAATAGCTCGAAGATCGTGCTTATATAGGTTTTTGGAGACCAACTTTCTTGAATATACCCACGCAAAATAAAACGATTTGCTATCAACAGTCTTTTGGGAATTTTATTGCAATGATTTTTTTGTTTCTGTTAAGTTTTTATAGAGAAGAAATTCTTTTAATATTTGGGGTATTTGGCGCCCTGAGGTCGTTATCAAAAAACCCCTCAAGGGGATACTTAACAATCGGACTGCATCATTTTTATATGAAATATTTAATCGAATAAATATTTAAATTTAT
>JAEIIJ010018388.1:0-62511 GCA_018904815.1 Drosophila ogumai | reverse complement strand
TTCTACTACAGCTGGTGCCGATGGCGTCAGTGGGCTGGCTGGCTGCCTCGCGAGTCCGAGAGCGAGATTCCTGGAGAGCTGACCCTTGAGTTCTTGGGGAAGACCATCCTAGAATCGGGAACAACAGCTCGATATAATTTCCGGCAATCTGGACCGCCACACATGAATGTGTTTATTCAGCCAGTGGGCGAGGCTGTGGTGGAGGACTGGTCCTTCGTGAGGGACATGCTGGATGATCCAGAGAAGTTCCAGCCGCCTTACCAGGACTTCTTTTCTTACGGAATGGATGACACTCCTTTGACGTTCCACATTGATATGGCGGTTAGTAATCTTTAAATTAAAAAATATATATTAAACTAATCCGATTTAAATTCCAGAAGTCTGATGGAGATTTTGGGGAACCCGTCTTGGAAATTGCAGCTGTGGGTCATTTTGTGAGCTATGAATACGCTAGAGATGCAGAGGCTCGCCGCTTTATTGCAGATTTTCCCGATTACGTGCACGTTATGGAGTGGCCCTCGGTATTTAAGCGATATGTTTTCTAGACCTGATATGGCCATAGAAATTTATAAAAGATTTTTACAATAAACTGCTATGTGCGAAAGGCAATACTTCGGGTTAATCGTGTGATAAGGTTTGTTATCTGAGTTCTTACCTGGCGATACGGCCCCCCTTTGAGAAAAAGCCAACAGCCGCTTTGAAGCTGTGCGATAGTTTATCTTTATTGTTATTGGCCCGTGTATGTTCGGTAATTATTTAGTTGCGCCTGAATTACCAACCGAAGGGGATCGAATTAGCTGGTCAAACAAACATGGGTCAGAAGTCGGATGATGTGAGTGTTTACTAAATCCAAAACGAGGTGTTATTTAATTGAATTCCCTTTTAACAGGAGGTTTCCCTCGACACTGCAGCCGTCGAGTCTGTATCGCTGAAAGGGAAGCAGGTTAAGAGGCAGAGACTGCCCTGGTACTATGCCCCGTCGTTCCTGCTCCTCTGGCTGTGTCTCTTCTTTGCCATAGTGATTCCCCTGTACAACAGGCTACCAGATAGGATTGCCATCTCCGAAGAATCTGTCAAGCCAGGAGAATTCGTGGCTGAGCGGGCCCAGCGACAGCTCTTCGTTTACGATAGAATCGGACAAAAAGTAACTGGCGGTTATGCAAACGAGGTCACAACGGTTGCATTTCTTCTGGATGAAATAGAAAAGATTAAACAGCAAATGCTCAGGGATCTCTATGAGATCGAGGTGGATGTCCAGGCACCTTCGGGTAGCTTTTCGTTAGGTAGCATGGTGAGCATGTACCAGGGAATCCAGAATGTAGTGGTCAAGTTGAGCACGAAGCAATCCCAAAGCGAGTCTTACCTCCTGATCAACAGTCACTTTGATTCGAAGGCAGGCAGTCCAGGCAAGTTTTTAGTTATTTGTAAAAATATCTTAAGATGTTATTAAAGATTTCACTAGGTTCTGGCGATGATGGCACCATGGTTGTGGTGATGCTGGAGGTCCTACGCCAAATGGCCATTTCCGAAACAGCCTTTGAACATCCAATTATCTTCCTGTTCAATGGAGCGGAGGAGATTGGTCTCCAGGGTGCTCATGGTTTTATAACGCAGCACAAGTGGGCAGCAAACTGCAAGTGGGTCTAAATATTTTACGACAAAAAATCCTAATTAATTTATTCTCTTGTTTTAGGATGGTTATAAACCTAGAAGTGGGCGGCAGTGGAGGACGGGATCTCTTGTTTCAGAGTGGACCGAATAAGCCTTGGCTCATGAAGGTTAGATATATTTTATTAATATTATAGGTCCGAATTAATTTAATTTTTTGACAGTATTATAAACGTTATGCTAAGCATCCCTATGCCACAACAATAGCCGAGGAGATTTTTCAGGAAGGAATATTGCCATCCGACACAGATTTTCGTATATTTCGGGACTTTGGAAATGTGCCTGGTACTTTATTTTATTTGCTTACTTAAGAAGATTTGAATTACAAATTATAAATATTCACAGGTTTAGACATGGCCCAAACTGACAATGGGTATGTGTACCACACAGCCTTTGATACTTTCGACGTGGTTCCGGGAAGATCCATCCAGAATACTGGGGACAATATTCTAGCCCTTGTTAGAGGCTATACAAATGCCAGTGAATTGTCCGAGAAGAGGGTAAGAAATTAAGAATTAAAAAAATATATTTATAGGACATCTGATACATCAAAGATTTTTTTTTAGAACGAGGATGAGGGCCACGCTATTTTCTTTGACTTTCTGGGCCTTTTCTTTGTGTATTACACAGAGACCACTGGGATTATTTTGAACTGTTGCATAGCAGTGATCAGTCTGGTTTTGGTGGGATGTTCTCTCTGGAGAATGGCTCGTCACTCGGAGAAGGTGTCGTTATCCCAGATATCCTTGTGGTTCCTTATTATCCTAGGACTGCATGTAGTAGGAGTTCTTCTGTGCTTCGGCTTGCCTCTACTGATGGCAGTGCTCTTCGATGCAGGGGGTCGCTCGATGACCTACTATTCTAGCAACTGGCTGGTGTTTGGACTCTTTATATGTCCCGCAGTCATCGGTCTTGTACTGCCCTTGACCCTGTACTACACCCTGAAGCCGAACGTATGAATAATTAACTCTTAATCTTTATTGCATAATCAAATTAAGTTTAATTGCAGCACAAACTAAGCCATGGATATCATCTCCAAATGAGCCTGCACTCTCACCTGGTGGTCCAGGCCCTGCTTGCCATTATTTTGACTGCCATGGGAACGCGTTTTGTGTACATATGCCTTATGGCAATGATCTTCTATGGAGGCGCTCTTCTGATTAATCTGCTGAGCACTCTGCACGATCGCGGTAGGAAGTATTTTATATTTTTGTCTAAAAGATTTCTATAAATATCCTTTATTACAGGCAACTTTTGGGCTTTGATTGTGATGTGCCTTCAGGTGCTGCCGTTCTGTTACTTCTGTTACATCTTCTATATACTTCTCATAGTGTACTTTCCGATCACAGGAAGAAATGGCATTGGTGCGAATCCAGATATCATGATAGCCTTGATATGTGGTGGTGCAACCCTTTTTACTTTGGGATTTATTGTGAGTAGGTTTAGTTGGAGTATGTTTCATGATTAATTAATCTTTTAATTCTTAGGCCCAATTCATCAACGCTTTTCGCTGGCCGAAGCTGATACTCCTAGGCTTGGGAGTTGTAACATTTATTTTCAGCATGATTGCCGTCTCGGATGTGGGCTTTCCGTATCGTGCCAAGACCAATGTGATGCGATTTAACTTTATGGTTTGTGGATACCCAATATTACTTTATTTAATTTTAAAATATATCTTCCCACAGGATACCCATCGCTTGTTCTACGAGTACAATGGCACCTTGAGTCGCAGTGATTCTGGCTACTATTTCTCGTATCAGGACAGACGTGGATTAACTCCTCTGCAGGACTCCAATGTTGACTTAACCGGCATAGTGTCCATGGCGGAATTCTGCGATGACTATGTAATGTGCGGAGCACCCTGCTTTTATTCTTGTGGCGGACGAAGGAATGCTCGTTGGCTTCCTCGGGAGTCGGGTATTCAAATGCCCGGCGAGGTTATCCTGGAGTTTCTAGGGAAGACCGTCTCTGAGGCGAACAACACCGTTCGATTTGATTTCGAACTGAGTGGACCTTCCCAAATGAATATTTTCATACAGCCCGTGGATGAGGCTAAGGTCACAGACTGGTCCTTTCTTCAAAATATACGGGAGAGATACCAGCCTCCTTACCATATCTTTTTTTCCTACGGAATAGATAATAGTTCATTTAAATTCTTTGTGGAATTAACGGTGAGCTATGAAGTATTTTATTTTTATTATATTTTTGTTATTATTTTTTATATATTTTACAGAACTCTAATGGGAATTACAATGTCCCCGTCCTGGAGATCGCAGTTGTGGGACATTTTGCCAGTCCGGAATATACCAGGGATGCGGAGGTTCTAAAGTTTATAGCGGAATTACCTGACTTTGTGGATGTCATGGAATGGCCTGCCCAATACAAAAGATATATTTTTTAAGACTATAAAGTTCATTCAGAAAAGAAGTACGGTGTTTTCGCACATCATAAAGTTTTACAATATCGTATAGATATATCTTTATAAAGGGATCAAACTTACAGTCCGGGGGCTTGTGCTCAATAAACTTGGGGAGCGGCATCCAGATGGTATATTATAAAAATAAATCAATTTACTTTATGAAGAGACTTTGGATTCACCCATAAATAAACTGGGAATCTGAACTGATAATAAAGCTTTAAATGTGAGAAGCTTCCAAGTGGAATGCTTAGTCGCACATTTCCACTCATTGAATTCAGAACAACTTCGATTTAAAACGATGATTTAAGTACGATCTCTTAGGAATTTTTCTAATAAAAACATTTATAAAAATTTTATATTTTTTATATATTTACATATATTACAGAAATCTGTCTACTTGGAACTTGGATCTGTAAGACAACGTTTGGCTGCAACCTAACAATCTGGCAAAGTCTTTTGACTTTTACTTTTATGGAAATTTCCTTAAACTTTAAGTGCTATATTATTACTAGTTGTAGCTTTTAAAGTGCTATGTATTAAAGTGCTATTTAGATTTTTCTAATAAACTGCCATACATTTCTTAGCTAAAGGCGCCTCTCAACAGCCAGTTTGTATACCTTTTGTTTGGCACATATACTATATCCTGATAAGATCTGTTATTTCAGTATCCAAACGATCATTTTGTTTGGAATTGTAGACGATATTATCTTTATAGGCTTTGATTTGACAAAAGCCTTCAAGCTGAAGAATTTGTGGCATAGACTTTCAGTTTCAAATGAATTGGGAACTAGGCGAGTTTAAACTTAATTTTGCCTGCAAAATAAAATGGAAAATAACTCAGATGAAGTGAGTACTTTTTTGTTTAAATAAACTGAAATAAATGATTTAAATTACCGATCCCTAAGAAGGAGATTTCTCTAGAGAAAGCCGCTATGGAAACTTTATCCCTTAAAAAAGAATATGTAGGCAGTAAAAGGTTATCCTGGTACTATGCTCCTTCCTTTCTGCTGCTCTGGCTGTCTCTCTTCTTTGCAATTGTGATTCCCTTGTACAACCGGCTTCCAGAAAAGGTTAACATCTCCGAAGAATCTGTAAAGCCAGGAGAATTTGTGGCAGAACGAGCAATGAGCCAGCTCTATGTGTACGATAGAATCGGGCCCAAAGTTACAGGCAGTTATGCGAACGAGGTGAAAACGGTTGCTTTTCTTTTGAATGAAGTGGAAAAGATCAAAGAGCAAATGCTTAGTGATCTTTATGAGATCGAGGTGGATGTCCAGACGCCTTCGGGGGGCTTTTCATTCGGAAGCATGGTGAGCATGTACCAGGGAATCCAGAATATAGTCGTCAAGCTAAACGCCAAGCAATCCGAGAGTGAAAATTACCTCCTGATCAACAGTCACTTCGACTCGAAGCCAGGTAGTCCAAGTAAGTATTTTCCTATTTTGTATCTTGATTTTCTCAGTACTAAGGGTTGTCATTAGGTTCTGGTGATGATGGCACCATGGTTGTGGTAATGCTGGAGGTTCTACGCCAAATGGTTACATCGAAGACGCCATTTGAACATCCAATAATCTTCCTGTTCAATGGAGCAGAGGAGCTTGGGCTTCAGGGTTCTCATGGCTTTATTACACAGCACAAGTGGGCAAAGAACTGCAAGTAGGTATAAATACTTTTACTATGAAAACCTTAAGTAATATATTCTCTTTTTTAAGGATGGTTATAAACCTAGAAGTGGCCGGCAGTGGAGGCCGTGATATCTTGTTTCAGACTGGCCCCAATAAGCCTTGGCTCGTGAAGGTTTGAGTAATTTAAAACATTTAGAAGTTCCAATTAAAAATTGTTTTCTTATAGTATTACCGACTTTATGCAAAGCATCCATTTGCTACCACATTAGCCGAGGAGATCTTTCAGGGTGGGCTTCTGCCATCGGACACGGATTTTCGTATCTTTCGGGACTTTGGCAATGTGCCTGATAATTTCTTTATTTTATTTGTTTACTTATGAAGACATAAATTACAAACTGTAAATGTGCACAGGTTTGGATATGGCCCAGATCAACAACGGCTACGTTTACCATACAGTCTTTGATGCTTTTAAGGTTATTCCAGGAAGATCTGTTCAGAATACAGGAAATAATGTTCTCGCCCTAGTGAGGGCCTTCTCAAATGCCAGCGAATTGTACGATACGGAGGTGAAAAATCTATTATATTTTATTTTATAATTATGTAGAGACTTTGTACTAAATTTTAAATCACTTTTCAGAATGACGATGATGGACACACTGTTTTCTTTGACTTTCTTGGTCTTTTCTTTGTGTATTACACAGAGACCACTGGGATTGTTATGAACTGTTGCATAGCAGTGATTAGTCTGGTTCTGGTGGGATGTTCTCTCTGGAGAATGGCTCGCCAGTCGGAGAAGGTGTCGTTATCCCAGATATCCTTGTGGTTCCTTATTATCCTAGGACTGCATGTAGTGGGAGTTCTTCTGTGCTTCGGCCTGCCTCTACTAATGGCAGCGTTGTTTGATGCAGGAGATCGCTCTATGACCTACTTCACCAGCAACTGGCTGGTGGTTGGCCTCTACATATGTCCCGCAGTCATCGGTTTTGTGCTGCCTTTGACCCTGTATTACACTCTGAAGCCGAATGTAGGAATAATAAACTCTTAATATTCATTTCATATATAAACAAGTTTAATTGCAGAACAAACTAAGCCATAGCTACCATCTCCAGATGAGCCTGCACTCCCATTTGGTGGTCCAGGCTCTGCTTGCCATTATTCTGACTGCCATGGGAATGCGTTTCCAGTACCTTTGCCTTATTTCAATGATCTTTTATGGAGGCGCTCTGCTGATTAACCTTTTAAGCACTTTGCAGGATCGTGGTGATTTATATAAAATCTATTATTATTATTATTCCTATTATTATTATTATTATTATTATGTTGTGTTTAAGGTAACTATTGGGCTGTGATTGTGATATGTCTTCAGGTGCTGCCGTTTTGCTACTTTTGTTATGTAATTTATATGCTCCTCGTGGTATTGATTCCTATTACTGGAAGATACGGCATAGCCACAAATCCTGACCTGATGATAGCCCTGATTTGTGGCATTTGCACCTTCTTTGCTTTGGGATTTATTGTAAGTTGATTTTATTGAGACCTTTAATGAGATCCCTTCTTAATTATTGATCTCTAGGCTCAGTTCATAAATATTTTTCGCTGGCCGAAACTTATACTCCTTGGCTTGGGAGTGGTCACCTTTATTTTCTGCATGATTGCTGTCTCGGAGGTGGGTTTTCCCTATAGACCCCAGACCAATGTGATGCGTGTCAATCTTGTGGTAAGTTAAACGCTCTGAAAATTTTGAAAATCATTGTAATATGTTGTGTCTTTTCAAAGCACACTCAACGACTGTTTTACGAGTTCGATGGCTCTTTGAGTCACAGTGATTCGGGCTACTACTTTACATATATGGACAGGCGAGGACTTAATCCGCTCAAGGACTCCCAGCTCAACCTGACGGGACTGGTGCCGATAGAACCGGACTGCGACAAGTACGTGATGTGCGGTGCTCCCTGCCTGTACTCTTGTGGCAGCCGAAAAAGTGCCCGCTGGCTGCCGCGCGACTTGGATGTGGTTACACCTGGGAATATTATACTAAAATTATTGGAAAGAACCACTAATCAACCCCAGAACACTGTCAGATATGACTTTGAGGTATCTGGTCCGCCGCACATGAATGTCTTCGTTCAGCCCGTGGGTGATTCTAAGGTCACGGATTGGTCTTTCATTGGAAATGTCTTGGAAAAAGCTCAGCCGCCTTACTACGTGTTCTTTAACTATGGAATAGATGACACTCCTTTGAAGTTTTTTATTGAATTAACAGTGGGTTATATAATCTCTTAAGTAATGATGTAAAAACTAATGTTTCTATATATTGCAGAAGTCCGATGGTGATTTCAGTAAGCCCCTCTTGGAGCTCGCCGTTGTGGGACACTTCATTAGCCACGAATATGACAGGGATGCCGAGGCTCTCAAGTTCCTTGGTGACTTCCCCGACTTTGTATTTGTGGTGGAATGGCCTTCTATACTCAAGCGATATATTTTTTAAAAGTATTATATTAACCGCACAATAAACTGGCAGCCATTACCTGCCCGAATGACTATGAAAAACGTGCCTTCACTCTTCAGGGCTGGAAGTTTGGTGCTGATAACAAGTGTTATCCGTTTGATATTTTCATATCGTATTTGATTTAGGGTTAATAAAATCGATGCAAATCGTAAAGTTTATAATACCAAATTGATATCTTTATGCATGTGCACAATCTTGAAACTAGGAGGCCCTTAGCTCGATGCCGTGCTGGGTCTCCAAAGGCTGCACCTATTTATTCAGATGCCATATTACGAGAATAAATCAATTACCTGACTTTATGAAGAGACTTTGGGCTTAGCCATAAATATACTGGGACGTGTGGGCTCCAAGTTGGATATCCAATCAGAGATCTGATAAAAGAGTCTCCCAGAAAAGCTTTAAATTTGATAAGCCAGCGAGAGAAACGCTCAGTTGCGCGCGGTTGTTCGTCGAGATCTGATGCTGATAATTTCCTAAAATTAAAAATGGAGCAGCACAACGAAGGTTTCAAAGAGGACACCGTCTCTTTGCACTCGGAAAAGTCGATCAAGTTCAATGGAAATGAGAAAAGTACCTTGCAACTGGTGACCGAGGAGCCGGCGGACACTGAAAATGGAGGCCACCTTGAGAGCATAATTGGTTTTCGGGAAAAGAAGAAAACTGCAAAGCCACTGCCTTGGTACTATGCTCCCATCTATTTGCTCTTCTGGGTTGGACTCTTCTTTGCTGTGGTCTATCCCCTCTTCAATTACCTGCCCACTGGAGTCAAGCTGGCGGAGGAGTCCGATCTACCCGCCACCTTTGTGGCCCAGCGGGCGGAGGAGGTTTTGCTGAAAATAGATTTAATGGGACCCAAGATAGCCGGCGACTACGTGACCGAGGTGACCATGGTTAATTTTCTGCTCGAAGAGATAGAGAAGGTGCGTCGGGAAATGCGAAGCGATCTGTATGAGTTGGAGGTGGATGTGCAGCACTCCAGTGGCTCCTTTCTCCACTGGCAAATGATCAACATGTACCAGGGCATCCAGAATGTGGTGGTGAAGCTGAGTGCTAAGAGCTCAAACAGTAGCTCCTACTTGCTGGTGAACAGTCACTACGATTCCAAGCCCAGCAGTGTGGGTAAGTGTTGCTCTGGCTACTTTCCAAGACTAGAACTCAATCCTGAATTTCCTTCAGGCACTGGCGATGCTGAGCTCATGATTGTGGTCATGTTGGAGACGCTTCGTTTGATGGCCATATCCGAGGAGCCCTTCCTGCACCCTATTGTCTTTCTGTTCAATGGAGCTGAGGAGCAGCCCTTCCATGGCTCGCATAGCTTTATTTCAAATCATCGCTGGTCTGCCAATTGCAAGTAAGTTTATAATTTCAACATTCTCCAAGTGAACTTCTAATCGTGGGGCTTTTGAAATCAGGGCACTGGTCAACCTGGACTCTGCTGGCGCTGGCGGTCGCGAAATTCTCTTCCAGGGGGGTCCCAATCATCCCTGGCTGATGCGGGTGAGTGTAAATCGTGCACTCCACTTGAAGGCTATCTAAATGAGAGCCGTAAAACTTGAAAGTGCGCCTTCTTTACTGCCCCTGGGGTTTATCTAATCTCGGAATTTAACAACCGATATGTAAAACAAATCGTGAATTTTTTAGCAATACAAAAAAAGTGCCAAGCATCCATTTGCCACCACGATGGCCGAGGAGATTTTCCAGGCTGATCTGATACCTTCGGACACGGATTTCCGTATTTTCCGTGACTTTGGACCAGTGCCAGGTGAGCTTTTGAAAGTGATTATCTCAAGGGAAAGATTATATCTCTATTTCTGGTTAGGTCTGGACATGGCTGGCTGCTATAACGGATTTGTTTACCACACCAAGTTTGATCGCTTTAGCGCCATTTCCCGGGGTGCCCTGCAAAACACTGGAGACAATGTCTTTGCTCTGGTGAGGAGTATCTCCAATGCCGAGGAAATGTATGACACAGAGGTAGGAAGGAACGAAGAGGGTACTTCCTTATAGATTCCAGTTCATTTATGTTTTTTTTACAGGCCCACTCTGAAGGACATTCCGTGTTCTTTGACTATCTGGGTCTCTTTTTTGTTTACTACACCGAGTCCACGGGCGTGGCTCTCAACATCTCCTTCTCTTTGGGCGCCATCCTCCTCGTTTGCCTTTCCTTGTGGCGCATGGCCAGGATGACGGATCGCACTGTGGGCACCTATTCCCGAGCCTTTGGAATGCAGTTCCTACTGGCAATCCTGGGCTTCCTGTTGGCTCTTGGCTTCCCCTTGCTGATGTCCGTGTTTTATGATGCAGGCAATAGGACTATGACTTATTTCAGCAATAGTTGGTTGGTAATTGGTCTCTTTATCGTACCCTCGGTGATAGGCCTCGTCCTGCCCAGTACTTTTTATTTAAGCCTGCGACCAAGTGTAAGTATTTTCTTGGTTTCCTTGAATATTTGTTAATTTTATATTTATTTTTTTAGGAGAAGATTCCTCATGCTTACCACCTGCAGATTGTGGGACATGCCTACTGTGTTCTCATGGCTGTGATTTGCATTTTACTGACAGTCGTTGGCATTCGCACGGCCTATCTTTTTATGATGTGCGTCTTCTTCTACGTGGGAGCTTTGATCATAAATCTGGCTAGTCGACTGCACGATAAGGGTGGGTTCATGAAGATTTAAGGGAAATTTATAATATAAATATACCTTTGTCTTGTTTTAGGTTACCTCTGGACCTGGGTGCTTGGCGCTTGCCAGGTACTGCCGTATCTATACTTCACGTACCTGTTCCATGCTCTCCTGGTCATCACAATTCCCATGACAAGCCGCAAGGGTCTGGAAGCTAACCCGGATTTTCTTATATCTCTGGAGTGTGCCTTGGGATCGATTTTGGCATTGGTGTTTTTGGTAGGAACGCACTTTCTCTAAAAGATAATTGGAAGTTTAGAAAGCTTTAATTTATTTTTTCCTGCAGGCTCCCCTCCTTAATCTCTTCCGGCGTCCCAAGAGCATGGTTGCTGGCCTGGCTGTGGTGATGTTCATCTTCTGCATGATCTCCGTCTCAGAAGTAGGCTTTCCCTATCGCGCCAAGACAAATGTGATGCGTCTTCACTTTTTGGTGAGTTTCAGAAAGAGCTTCATATAAAATACCGAGCCGATGACATTTAATCTTTCTTACAGGAGGTTCACCGAAAATTCTACGAGTACGATGGTTCTGTGAGTCTCGAGGACAGCGGCTACTATTTTGATCTACAGGATCGTCGACTGGAGCAACCCCTGCTGGACAAAATCAATCTCACGGCTCTCACACGTCTCGATGAGGAATGCAAGACGGAGATGAAGTGTGGAATGCCCTGCTTTAACCATCGGTGGTGTGCCGCCGTCAAGGATGCCCGTTGGCTGCCACGAGATGTGCCCGTGGATCTGCCTGGCACTCCCGTTCTGCAATTCTTGAACAAGACCGAGATTGGCACTGAGTCGGATCCAAGGCTACGTTTTGAGTTTTCAGTGTCGGGACCACCCAGGATGAGTCTGTTCTTTGAGCCTCTGGATGGGGTTAAGTTCCTGAAGTGGTCCTTCCTCATGGGAATGCTGGACAATCCGTCGGTGTACAAGCCACCGTATCATATCTTCTTTGGCTACGGCAGCGACAACTCGCCCATTAACTTTTTCATAGAACTAACGGTGGGTTTATATAAACATAATTTTTTTATTTAGATATATTCTTTATTAATATTAATTTCCGAATCCTGCAGAAAGTCGACGGCAAGTTCGATGTTCCGCTAATGAAACTAGGAGTATCTGGTCACTACATGAGCCATCTGAGTCACCGCGATGCCACCACCATGGAGTTCATCGAGTCTCTGCCAGACTTTGCCCATCCCATGGAGTGGCCCAGCTCCTATGAGCGATATATATTCTGAGACTTTTTACTTTAAGTATGACAACATACTCATATTTCGTGTTATCAATTTTCAAATGCACATTGTATTGTTAGGATGAATTATTTATGATAATAAAGAAATGTAAAAGTAAGTTATATTTTTTTATCTGTTAACGCTACTATCAGAGATTTTAATTGTTACGACTTAAGATATGGTTTCTTACACAATCAATTTTACTGCTTTTATGACATAAATCATATTTCCTCATAAAATATTGGCCACAATTTAAGACCGCTCTTGGGGAAAATTTAGTTGTCGTTTGTGATTTTACTTGTAAGGTTCTCGTTTAGCTTTAAGAAAAATAATGAGATCCAACAGAGATGGACAAATAAATAAAGGAGCTCCAAGACCTTTAATTATGTTTTATTTCATTTATTATAGACATCCTCATGTGAGGGCATCAAAATTGATATCCAGGTTAAGAAACTCCCCTGATACTATGCCCCCACATACCTAATCTTCTGGGTTGGACTCTTCTTTGCCGTGGTGATTCCCCTCTTTAATTATCTTCCCAAGGGAGTTAAACAGGACGAGGAATGTAATGCCAGCGTAAAGAATAACGGGATCTTATGATATCAGAATGTTCAGAAAAACTAAATACAAATACACAATGAAATTGTTTAAATATTTCAAGACCCTTTGAAATCGAGTGGCAATTATTATGGCCTTGACTTTGGGCCCATCACTGGGTACTGCCGACCAGATGCGGCACAATAAACAAATAAATCCACAATGGCCAACAAGTGCGATTACGATATGGGGCAAAGTCAGCCGTAATGATTTCGGTTGGGGTAATCACGCCTGTCGTCAGCCCCTCGAGGGTCCCAGAAGATCGGAAATGTTTGGAATTTATCGTTGGCATAGCCGAAAAAAAGTTTTTTTTGGTAGGTACTAGCATGTACGCATGCCGATAGAGCGCCGCGGTGTGAATAACACGCGCCATAATGCCATAAATATCGAATATCTTTATACTATGCTGAAGATATCAACCATATCGCATCCATAAACATAAAGCACAATTTTAAATTGCGAACGGAGATGTCGGACGAGTTAGTCGTGCGTCGAGAGTCGCTGGAGGAGCTCTTGCTGGAACGGTTCTCGAATCTCTAACCTAAAATGGGTGCTAGAAGGGACAACCTGATGATCGAGCTGGAGGCGGAGAGGAAGCTACGACCACCGAAGCCGTTTCCCTGGTACTACGCCCCCACCTATCTGCTCTTCTGGGTGGGGCTCTTCTTTGCCGTGATATACCCGCTCTTTCAGGCTCTGCCCGCCGGCATCAAGATCTCCGAGGAGGCGGAAAAGCCGGGTAAATTTGTGGCCGAAAGAGCTCAGTCCCTGCTGCTGGAAATGACTCAAATGGGTCCGCGACTTGTGGGGGATGTGAACAATGAGGTCACCGCCGTGAATTTTCTTCTCGAAGAAATCGAAAAAGTACGTCAGGTACTGCGTGACGATGTCTACGAAATGGAAGTGGAGGTGCAACGTGCTTCCGGTTCTTATTTGATCAAGGGCTTCCTGAATCACTATAAAGGCGTACAGAACGTGCTCGTCAAACTGAGTTCCAGGAGTTCAAATAGCTCATCCTACCTGCTGGTGAACAGTCACTTTGACACCAAGCCGGGTTCGCCCGGTGCTGGAGATGATGCCTCCATGGTGGTGGTGATGCTGGAGGTGCTAAGGCAGGTGGCCATTTCGGGCGAACCCTTTCTGCATCCAATCTTGTTCCTGTTCAATGGCGCCGAGGAGCAACCCATGCAGGGCTCTCATGGATTCACCACTCAGCACAGATGGGCGGCCAACTGCAAGTGAGTTGTAGCTTCAAACCTGGCAGAGATTTCTAGATCCTCTCTAAACCAAATTCACGCTACCCCAGGGCTCTTCTTAACCTGGATTCTGCCGGCGCTGGGGGACGAGATCTGTTGTTTCAGGGTGGGCCCAATCATCCCTGGCTAATGGAAGTAAGTTCCGGAAATCCCCTCAAGAATTTCTACGAAAACTTAAAGCACACAATGATGAATCATGTATTTCTGTTTAATTTTTTGGCAATCTTTGCCTCGATCGCTCTTCCGATATTGACGATATCAGCCGCCGTCTGGCGGCTGCTTCTGAACGCAATAATCTAATCTGGCGTCTTATCATCGTCTCGCAGCATTACAGAAACAGTGCCCCGCACCCGTTTGCCACCACCACGGCGGAGGAGATGTTCCAGGCGGGCATTATACCTTCGGATACTGATTTTCGGGTCTTTCGTGACTTTGGAGTGGTTCCAGGTGAGAGTCTATTAATATCAGGCGTTCCTAGGAGTTGTTTAAACTGTATTTTTTCCTCATAGGCTTGGACATGGCCAACATTTACAATGGCTTTGTTTACCACACGGAATTCGATCGTTACACGGTGGTTTCTCGGGATTCCCTGCAGAACTCTGGGGACAACGTGCTGGCCCTGGTGAAGAGTATTTCCAATTCAGAGGAAATGTACGACACAGAGGTAGGTTTCCTCTACTTCTCCCACATAAAGTTCCATAACTAAAGCCCTATCATATTTCTCTTTTTATTTTTATACAGGCACACGCCGAGGGTCATGCGGTGTTCTTTGACTTTATCGGGCTCTTCTTTGTCCACTATCAGGAGTCGACGAGCGTGGCCCTTAACATCTCGTTTTCACTGGGCGCCATAGTCCTCATCTGTGTCTCCTTGTGGCGCATGTCCCGGGTCTCTGGAGAGACAATGGGCACTTATGCCGGTGCCTTTGGACTTTTGTTTCTGCTAGCTCTCGCCGGCATCCTCCTGGCCTTGCTGTTCCCCGTGCTCATGTGCATCTTCTACGACCTGGGTGATCGCACTCTGAGTTACTTCAGCAACAGTTGGCTGGTCATTGGCCTGTACATAATACCCTCGGTGATCGGTCTTGTCCTGCCCATGACGCTCTACCTGACACATCGACGAAGTGTGAGTAATCTTTGAGGGAAGTTTTATTTGTGAAGATTTAGTTATGTTTTTTATTTCGAGCAGGACAAGATCCCGCACAAGTACCTCCTGCAGATAGTGGGCCATGCGAATTGTCTTCTCCTGGCCATAATGTGTCTGGCTTTGACGGCTTTGGGTTACCGCAGTGCCTACCTGTTCCTGATCTCGCTTATTTTCTATGTGGGAGCTCTGATAGTCAACTTGCTGAGTCGCCTGCACTGTCGGGGTAAGCATATAGATCTCTACAGATCATTCTTAAACTAATTTTATACAATAAATATTATTAATCCCTTTCAAGGTTATCACTGGGCCTTGGTCTTGATGGTCAGCCAGATAATGCCCTTTATCTATCACGCCTATTTGTTCCACATGTTCATACTCATTCTTATTCCCATGGCCGGGCGATTTGGCATGAACACCAATCCGGACTTGTTGATAGGAGCTTTGTGTGCCTGCGGCACCATTCTGGCCTTGTCCTTTGCGGTGAGCTTAGTTTTAGGAGGTTTCTTATCATAAACACTAATCTTTAAATCCTATTTCCATGCAGGCTCCACTCATCAACATCTTCCGGCGACCCAACTCCATGCTCGGCGGGCTATCGGTGGTCATGTTCATCTTCTGCATGATCGCCGTCTCAGAGGTGGGCTTCCCCTATCGGGCCAAGACCAACGTGATGCGTGCGGACTTTATGGTAAGTACACAAGGATTACACCTATTCGAAGATCATTAAAAACTTTTGGGGGGAACAGCAAGTGCATAGGAAGTACTTCGAGTACGATGGCTCCATGAGTCTCGAGGACTCCGGCTACTACTTCCACCTGGGGGATCGGAATCGAGAGGCCCCGCTCCGGGATTCAATGGACCTGACGGATCTGGTGCGCCTGGGCGAGGACTGTGATACAGAGCTGATGTGTGGCCTGCCCTGCTATCGCTTCTGTTCTGCCCGCAAGGATGCACTGTGGCTGGCACGCGAAGAGCTTGTGCAACTGCCTTATCCCACGGTGCTGGAGCTGGTGAACAAGACCGTCCTGCCCGGTGGGTACCAGGTACGCTTCGACTTTCGCCTGTCAGGGCCACCGAACACGGGCCTCTTCATCCTGCCGCTGGACGGCGTAAAGGTGCTCCGCTGGACCTTCTCTCAGGGCATGTTGGACAATCCGGCCACCTACAGGCCACCGCTGAATGTGCTGCTCACCTACGGTGTGGACACCGCGCCCTGGGAATTCTACATGGAACTTTCGGTGAGTACATTGGTCAGGTGTATGTTTTGTGAGAAAACATGTCAATGTTCTTGCAGAAGGACAATGGCAACTTCGATGAGCCGGTGATGAAGTTGGGCGTGTCCGGCCACTACATGAGTCCGCATGCCGAGCGGGATGCGCTGAGCAAGGAGTTTCTGGCCACGCTGCCGGACTTTGCCTTCTCCACAGAGTGGCCCAGTAGCTACGAGCGCCATATATTCTAGAATTCCAAGAGTTTACCTATGTTGTGTTTTTCAAAGTGTTGTAATTGTTAGTATTTATTGGATATTGTATGAGGAGGCTTAAAATTGATTTCTCTTATTTATCTTCCTGGAGGACTGACTGATTTTAAGGTTCTATGTGTTACCCGACCGAAAACAAAAGTCATTGACACTCCCGAAATGAAATGGCTAAGAATGGGGCAACGAAATGCGTTCAAACATTGGTTGCTGCATTTCTCAATGCGTCGATGGGCAAACAACATCCACAGTTGGCAGTGTAAGCAAACTATTGTGGTAAAACATTTGTGCAAACACACCTGCTTCCCCCCTGTTTGGGCATAGAACCAGCATCCGGAGAGATGGGTGTATAAATACCGAGCCCGGGACCCTCGATAGACACACACCGAGTTCAGCAGCTCATCCGACTACCAGCAACAGCTAGCCAGGCCAAATAGCAACCAATCAAGCACCATGAAGTTCCTCATTGTCCTCGTCTTCGTTGCCGTCTTCGCCGTTGATTTAGCAAGTTGCGCTACCGCTACAGGAACTAGCCCTAGCCCTACGTCCACTCCGACCACTCCATCTTCGCCAACAACCACGACCTACACTTACACTACTACGCCCACATACACCACCCCTACCACTACCACTACCACCACCACAGCCAAGCCCATCAAGCAGCAGATCCTGTCGCTGCTGTTCAACAAGAAGTCCGGATAGAGAAGCTCCACCGACCAACGATGCCGCCTTCCTTGATAAGCCTCGATTAAAGAAATAAAAAGCCACAAAAACCAATACCAAAACAAACACTATCCGCCTTTTGATTACCTATTACCACAAAGCACAGAACAAATTCCTATTTCATATTTTGGGAAATGCAGAGGAAAAACGTATGGGACATTTCCACATTATATTTTAGATTTTATTGATCACGACAATTAACATTGAGCTCATAATTATATGAAAGACAGTTTCAAATTTCTTTCAGTGCAAGTTGGTAAGTAGTTTCTTCTTCAAAGTGAGGCATCTCACGTAGCAACGCGGCAGCTGTTTCGGGTAACTGACATTTGCCCAAGTGGGGCGTCATTACCGCCTTCTGGCCGGATGGACCTGTTCCCAAACAGCTGCCCGCCTGCCCCAAAGGTCAGGCGACACTTGCAACACTCAGTTTGTCAAACAGTCAGTCAGTTAGTCAGTCAGTCAGTCGGCCAGTTGGGTGAGCCTGCTGGCCAGACATGATCATGGTCAGGTGGCAGTCATAATTCGTGATGATCATCAGCGGCATTCGAGTTAAATGTCTAATGACTGGGCTGACAAATTGATGTAGGAACCTAGCCGCCGAGGAAGAGCCATGAATGCCACAAGCTGGCCATGTACAACACGACTCGAGATGATCGAAACACCAACGCCCCACTAAATACTGAGGACACAGTGGTTCCTGTTAAAAAACAGATTCTGAAAGAGAAATATTGAATTAAAATCGTGCAATTCTAACTTGATTTCAACTTATTGGAGCTATGGAAATACTTATAATATTATTTATCTATTTAATGTAATATTAAATACGTAAATATTTTTATCATATATATGAGAATACTTTTAAAAATTGTTTACAAGTCAACATGAACCTACCATTGCTTACAAGGACTCTAAGAAATGATCTGTAGACTACAACTAAACCCAAATTCCCCTCAATAAAATATTCAAAATAATTCCTACATTCATAAACGTTCTCTCAACACCTGAAGGCTTCAAAAAATAAACCATTAAATCTCCACTGTGCCATCGCCATCGACAGGTTGTCATGTATACAACTCATTCGACAAATTGCGGCAACCCACAGATCGGCTGGGTCGTGCTCTTGTGGGTGGATTCGGATTCTGATTCCTATTCGGTTCATGAACGCTCCATGAGAAGATCATCAACATTGGCCACCGGCCTCTAGCAGGCTTCCGAGATCAACCATGGCGGCGCCTCTTCAAAATGCTAGGCACTCACCCGGCTGTGGGTCGTAAATCTTGGCCAGCTCCTCATATCTGGCATCTGGGCTCTGTGCTCGCTCTCTAGCTCGTGTTGGCAACCGTAAAGTTCAAGCCACGAGAGCCATTGGGTATAAATATGCAAACAGACATCTCTGGCGGCCACAGTTACGGTACGAGGCGAATCAAGCGCAGACGCCCACCAGCCAGGATCACAAGGATACAGTGCAAAATGCAATACGAAGTAAGATGGAAGCCAAAAGAAATATTGGTAGGGAAATAAAAAGGAGTTAGACTTGGATATAGCTCAGTTATATGCAGAATTATTAGTTTAACAGATAAAAAAGAATATATTGAGTATCCTCTGACTTCTATAATTAACTGGAAAAAGTGCCTGCTCTCTTTGCAGTTCCTCTTAGTGGCAGCTCTGCTGCTTAGCTTGGCCCAAGCCCAGCCCAGACCCCAGGCCCAGGGCGAGCCCATTCCCATCATTCGGCAGGAGCAGGAGGTCAACTTCGATGGCTCCTACAAGTACTCCTACGAGACGGGCAATGGGATTAATGTGGCCGAGGAGGGCTACCTGAAGAACGCGGGCAGCGACAACGCCGGCCAGGTGAGTGTGCAGCAGCAGCAGCCTCAAAGTCGTGCCCAGCCATCGTGGCATTTGGCTGGATGGCAATTTGCCCAAAAGTGAACCAAATGAATCTGCAACTGATCGCAACTCACATTTGCATCTCGTCCAAAAAGGTCGCACAGGGCTCCTTCTCCTACACCTCGCCCGAGGGCATCCCCATCCAAATAACCTATCTGGCGGACGAGAATGGCTTCCAGCCGCAGGGCGATCACCTGCCCACTCCGCCACCGATCCCGCCTGCGATCCAGAAGGCACTGGCCTACCTGGCCACCGCTCCTCCGCCACCGCAAGAGCCGCAGCAGGGCGGCGGTGGGTTCAACAACCGACGAGGCTAGACACATCCACTCCCCCACTCCTCCGTTCACATAGATTACCTGATATTCATTTACAAAACCTGTGCGAATTAATAATAAAACTGGCCATACAACAACAGAATGTGAGCGGGCTGATTCTTTGAGATTTATTTAAAAGGTTTTACAAATCACTTAAGGCGGCCTCATCAATTGGAAATAAAAATTCCATTAAATGGTGTCGGAATAATAGTAATACATTTTTTAGGGGGTTCTTGACATTTTCATATCCAATATGAGTATCTTCTGGCTCTTCTTTAGGAGTCAATGAAAATGTTAGTTGAGTTTAATTAAACCATTAAAAATGTGTGATCTACTTTTTCATTTTAGATTTCTTTATTTATTGGCTGAAAAGTGTGAATCAAAGCAATTATACATATCATGCTTGGGCATATTTTGATTTTATTGACCAGGCTAATTAGCTTGGGAATACCTGGGTGATGATAGTAAGCCAAAACTTGATTTTAGTAGATTAGATTCCAAAGTTCTAGGTGCAAAACGTTGGAAATTGTGAGTCAAAACAATGATGTCGTTTAAATATCGCTTTTATAGGCCAAGCTGTTGGATGTTTATGAGCCTAGAAGCAAGTGGAAAATAACGGCATATTAATGGTTATTAAATCAAAGTTTAATTTTTTCAGCTTAAATTAGTTCAGCTTAAAATTTCATTATTTAATTATTATGTTGTTCATTTTAAAGCCTAATTGTTGGAATAAAATGCAATGCTCTAAAAAAATAATAACAGAATATATTTATACAGAATATATAAATGTTTTCTGTTAAGTCCAAAAAATAAATTTATTATATAACTGTTAGCTTTACAGCTAAAATATTTAGATATAAAATAAATTATGAATTAAATTAAATTATGAATTAAGTGCCTTCTTCATTAACTCGAAAGTTGATATTCTTTGCATAATTTCAGGCTGTTCGGAATAATTCTTCAGCTTGCTGCCAAGCTCCTACACATAATCCACCCGCTGTCCGAATCTCTTCGAGTCACCAAGAAGATCAAGAAATGTCAAGTGCCAAGAGTGGCTCCCGTGACCACGGCAATAGATCTCCATTAAGTCGCATCACCTGCTGAGCTGGCCTGTGCCTCACTACAAATTATGAATTAATCGGCTCGTAAACCAAGACGCTTAATTGATCAAGTCACTCACTGGTGCACCGGTCGGAGCAGTGGCAATTAGACACAGCCAGCTTCTCAGGGCACCTGGAGGGGAGCCCCGACTCTGTGTGGGCGGATGGGGTGCATCCGAAAGGTATAAAGCTGGGGCCGTCGGCTAGAAGTCTCATTGCTCGTCTTTGACGATGTGGCTGCGTGTAACGGTGAGTCGGATATGCAAAGTTTAGCTTATGTTCAGTGGATTAACCCAGTTGGTGCTATTTTTCAGATCGCTCTTCTCCTGGCCTGCGTGGCCATGGCTCTGGCCCAGGGCGACGGACGCTATCGTCCTCCACCCACGCGGGCTCCCGCCGCCGGGGACGGACGCTATCGGGGAGGCAACGATGGCAGGTACACGGGCGGCAACGATGGCCGGTATCGAGGAGGCAACGATGGCAGGTACTCTGGAGGGAATGATGGACGCTATGTCCACCAGGACAACAAGTACCAGCACGACGATCGTCCTGGCGGGGCTTACTCGGGTGACCAAGGACGCTATGTGGGTGACAAGAACAGGGGCGGTGGCTCCGGTGGAGGCGGCGGGGCAGGGGCAGGAGGCGGAGCAGCGTCTGGCGGGGGCGGGGCAGCTGTGGCCAGAACCACAGCCCGACCCAAGCCGCGTCCTAGTACTCCAGCTTTACCTGCGGTGCCTGATCCCACTGCCAATTTACCCAAGGGTCGGGGCACTGGCGAAGGTGGCAATGGTTGGGCCATTATCCGTCAGGAGGACGATGTGGAGCAGGATGGCTATCATTATCTCTGGGAGACGGAGAACGGCATCCTGGCCGAGGAGAGTGGACGCATCGAGAAGCTGACCGAGGAGGAAGGCCTGCGTTCCAAGGGCTTCTACGAGTACACCGGCGACGATGGCATCCTCTATCGCGTGGACTACGTGGCGGATGACAATGGCTTTGTGCCCAGTGCTGCCCACCTGCCCACAGCTCCACCTGCGCCGCCCTATGTGGCCAAGTTGTTGGAGTTTCTCGAGGCGAATGCCAAGAAGAAGAAGTAAATGTGAAGTTGAAATGTCAAAGGTTGATGAAATAAATAATGTGCCATAAATAATATTTATTGGAAGTTTTAATTAAAGAAATTAATTTAGATTTTCGATTTTGCAAAGAATTTACACAAATAACTTGACATAAAAACGAAAAAGGTTACAATTTACTAAAGTTTGGTAGGGGAAAGTTTTAATTCATTTAAAAAATATTTATTAATTTCAACTACAATACTTGAACTGTAATTTATTTATGACAAAATTAGTAGAGGATATCATTTAAAAAAAATATATGAAAAGGTAAATATCTAAGCATTACAAATATGAAATTAGCTGGAAGCAAGATAGTACTAATTATTTCTTTTATTGGTTAATAATCGAAAAATTAGTTATCTTGCAAATTAAATTCTCCTAAATTAATTCCACAAATTACAGCTTACTTTATTTTCTATCTACTAAATTTTAATAGATATTTTTCAATATCTAACAGCTAAAGTTTTAGCTCAGCTTAGGCAGGATGTGTTGTTGTATGTACTCCAGAACCTCGTTTATGGTGTTGTGAATTTTTGCAGGCTAAAATTTAGGAAACCAAAACATTAAAAACTTAATTTATTTTTAAACCCAACCAATACTTACATCCATCTCAGAGTAAATATTGGTTTTCGGCTCCTCGCCCGCCTCCTGAACTGGCTCCTCAACAGCCTGGACAGGTGACTCTGGCTGGCTCCCAGCTTCAGCTGCTTCACCCTCCGGCTGACAGCTGGTCTCACATTCCTCTCCAGGCTCCTGGTACTCGTAGGCCTGGTTTCCCTGATCCGATTCCGACTCCTCACCCCACAGCTTGTTCTCATTCACATAGCTATAGCGCTTCGTGTCCGGATGGGATTCGTCGCCATCGCGCAGCCACTGGAACTGGATAACCTGCCAGCCAGTGCCATTGAAGTTGAAGTCGATCATGAAGCGCAGATGATCGCGTGGACCCAGTGAGAGGCTATCGCCACCGGCTGCCTGCACCCGGGCCTCTAGTTGATCCTGGACATTCCGGAAGATGCCGCGCAGATCGGCGGAGTACGGCTCGCCGCGATCCCCATAGCCGCCATCATAGGGCCGTGGCTCATGGCGATACTTGCCACTATTATCGGGAACATACCAGCCAGCCGTGGCTCCATGCAACTCGGGAATATAGCGACCGCGCTTGACTGGCAGTGGATCTGGCCTTTGTTCTCTGTCACCATCCTCCGCCCAGGAGCCTCCCATCAGCAGTAGAGCGACCAGCAAACGTGTGTCCATGTCGACTACGAGATAACGTCTGATCCGATTCCAATGCTCTCGGTATCCATTTTGGTTTCGCCAATAGTTTTTTAGCCTATAAATCGCGAGGTTTATGTCCAAGACGGCGTCGTTTAATTGGCTTAAATATGGGCGGGATGCGAGCTGATTCGGTGGGTCATCCGTTAATAGAGAAATATATAGAAATTCTTTGCATGCTAACAAGTCATTTGGAAACAACTTAGTTAGCAACTCGTTTGCATTGACGACACTGAGTTGCATTTAACCTTTCTGAGATGCAAGGCGGCGGTTGAAATTGGGGGCGACAGCTTCGGAAGATGATCAAATGATGATTCGATATCTTTATACTTACTTAATTTAATTAATTTAAATTTAAATAATTGATAAATATTTTGAAAAATAACTCTTTTGGGTTTTTGGCTATAGTTCAACGCAGATAAAACTTGCCTTTATCAAGGCATTAGATCTCTATGTATTCTCCACATTTAATTAGACATCTTATACTTTAAAGTTTAAAGTTTAAACGTCTTGACAAAACACTTTTCAAACTTATAATATTATGCATTTAAGTAGATCTTTTAAGTCCCTAAACAAGTACAAAAATATTAAGAGACTTAGTTACAAAGTTAGATCATCTTTGACTCATGATGTATTCCCTTTTATAGTATTAATGGTATATAATTTTATAATATAAAATATAAAAACTTAATGATCTTAAAATGAAGCTAAATTTCTAGAAAATCATATATATTATTAATCAAAGGATGATCCAATACCCCATTAAAACACCCACTAAATCCAGCCGAGTCATTCATCCAGAGTCATTCAACTCTTATTTTAACGATTTGTGAATCAGCCAAAGACTCGCTTCCAGAAACGCGATAATCCCCCCGAAAAGACATTCAACTGCCTGCCCCATTCATCGATTGATCGATGATTGGCCAGACGAGTTTCAATTTGTTTACATTTCAGCAAATCCAATGGGATCAACGGCAATTAGTGTCGTTTAAATCAAATTTAAGCCGAATCATAAACAATGAAACGCCCGTTTTGTTTTAATGAGCATTAATAACAAATAATAGCTGTCAATCAATCAAGCCGCCAGATCGGTCAACTCGTACGAATCGATATCAATTAATCATTTTTTCGGCGATGATTTGGGTAATCACAAGTCACAACATTGCGGCAGATCCCTAGAATCTTCAAGAGATGTGAGAAATCGAAAGCTCCACGCCCCCAAAACAAGGTGAAGACGAACTGTTCTTGGCTTGAACCTTGCGCATATTTGGATTATTTGATCATGGTAAGGAAGTGAGTCTAGATGGATGAAAAATGAATCATGGGGTTAAGAAACTCGCACACCAGACAGATCAGATCATTGCTACTTATATTATATATATTCTACGAATTTATTGAAACTGCAACTTGTTGATAAGCCAACAGGTTGATGGGTCTGGTTTGTGAAATCTCGAATTGTTCGGGATTTTAAATTATTCACATGGCATAAATAAGGAGAGAGAGACTGCCGCTGGCAGTGAGTTGCCAACAATATGGTGCGTAATTTGGTGTTTTGCATGCAATTAATTAATCTCGCAAATCGCCGGCTACACCGCTCCCGGGGAATAATCCACACTTCCCTCAAAATTATATATAGCAGATTGTCCTTCGGCCTGCTCAAATGATCACCACTTCCAGCTGACAATTTACTATATAAATTGAGTTTAGCCAGACGGCGCCTGCAGTTAAATATTTAATGATAATTCTGCGGTTAATCTCCACTAGGCATATATTTCTGTGGAATAATATCACAAAATTCCATTCAGATGAGCTCATCCTCTCATCTCGGATGGCTGGTGAAATATACTCGTTATAATACATTTCTCTTTTTCGCACTTGTCAGGCTGCAAATTTATTTATATGAGATATTTCCTTTTTATATTGAAATTTATATTTGCACGCTCCTTACAAGAGCCGTGATATGAAGTGGCCCTGAAATTCTGTTTATTTAGCACCTTTGCACGGGAGGGAGGTTCGATCGATTTGATCAATAATTTCGGAGCTTTGAACCCGGCTTACACACTTTGGGTTATTTAGGGCCCCCAGTACCAGGGCCAGGTGTCGGGTTCCAGGTTGGTTTAGGAATTTCGGGATTTAGGATTCCAATTACGACTCATTGTGCCCGGTAATTTGTTGGCATTGTTGTGGAGGCCTCTGCTCCAGTTTGGCAGTTTGTCATTTTGGCCTTTGTTTCGCTTACAACAAAATTTCGTTTTGTAAATTAATTCGTTGCGTGAAACAAATGCCAAACAATTAATGGCCCAACTGGCTTGTACTTAATGTGAATGCTCTGAAGTGCTACCAAAAATCCATCCATCTATCTCTGGCATTCGGTGGCTAAACTGGCTTCTCGGCCGCAACCAATATTTATAGACGTGCCTTTCAGATTTATACCACCTCAGGCTGTACTAATTGAACCAAAAAAGGAGAGCGAACGATAATTAAACAAACCGGGTGAACGATTTGGCTTTAAAATTTGTTTAAAAACGAAATTGCGAGGGAAAAATGATACTCGCCGAGGCCCACACAAAAATGAGACTTATTTATGGGCATATTGTCGCAAAATGCACAGCCTATAAAGATTTCATTTGCTTTGCGCTAAAATGCTAAAGACTCTGCCAGCAGGGCTTAGGGGGTGAAAATACCCCTAAATCATCTCTTGATCGAGAACAGGAATGCCAAGGAAATAACGTAATTTCGAATAATAATCCATTTGCAAACATTATTTGTTGGCGTTCGACAAGGAGAGAAACAATCAAGGAGACAACCATCTGTAAATGAGGGGAAATGGGTTTTTTATTAAGTTATAATCCACACTAAGAGAAAATTGTAATTTAATGTACTTAATTTAATTAATTTAGTATTAATAAAATATTATTTTGTAGTAATAAATATGGTAAGAACGTTCCTTTTTACAACTTTACACAGTAAATTATAATTTTAATAAAAATGGTTGGATCTCTCTTGTATAATTTATCAATTTATTGTATTGGTATCTACAGCCGAGTCAATCTAGCCATATTTAATAAAATATTATGATGTGGTTGTAAGAAAAGCTAAGAACAATCGTTTATTTTAATACCTTTGCAGAGTAAATAATAATTTTAAGAGAACACACGTACATATTTATATTTATTAATATTTTTGATTAATATTTACAGAAGTAGCCTGTAGATTTTAGAGCTTCTTGATTAAACTTTTCACCTAGCATTCTTCCTGTTCAATGTCTTTTCTTTTTTTCAAAATAAATAATGAATAATAACATAACAAGTTAAAGAAAATCCCAGCCTAAAATCAGGGCTCCACTGCCCTCGAGATAACAGCCTGCTCCACTAGCATAATGCTCTATTTAATAGCTCCGAAAAAGATACGAGACAGCCCTCAAAAAAGAAATAAATAAATAACATTGTACAGATTAGAGCGTATTCCGCGGGCATATCATAATAATATAGAATATATATAACCCAACATATAGCATAGCCAGGGTCTGTGTTAGTGACACATGTGGCTTCGCCGGCTTAATCACTTTCATTTAAAATAAACAAAAACAATGAACACAAATACAAAGAAAACAGAATGCGAGACTCGCGTTTATCTTGAGTTCCGAAGCGCGCTTGGGTCCGCGCTAGTATGCGTCCGGAAACCATGGGCCGCGGAACTGAGCTCTCCGCTGCGGGATCTCTCTGGATCAGTGTGTTCTGGCTGATCGGTGGAGCTGTGGTGGCCGCCGCCTCCTCCGACGAAGTGCTACGCTGCTTCCAGTGCAGTGATTCAGACATCTCGTGCGGGTCTCCGCGAAATCCCCTGGGCTATGTGCTCGAGTGCCCCAACTCTACCATGTGCTCCTACACCGAACGGACCCTGGTGCTAAATGGACGCGAGTGGACCAAGACCCTGAGGGGATGTGCCAGCCAGGTCCAGCGCACCGTTGACCTGGTCAACCGGAAGTGGGAGTTTGGCTACGAGGTGAAGGATCAGTACGAGGAGGGCTGCGTGCGGAAGGACAAGGTCAACTACTGCCACTGCCGGGGATCGCTATGCAACTCGTCAAGCTGGCCATCAGTCGACTTCCGGCTGCTGATCTTCGCCAGCGTCGTATGTCTCCACCTTCTTTCCGGCTAGCTGGAGACACTTTTTGGGGTGTGTTACCCAGCGCACTTCCTGCCGCCGTCTCACATAGTCTGAAAATATGTAGTAGCTTTAAGCAGATTATGGGCTTACGTGCGACACTTTCCAAAGGTGAAGCCGAAGCCTTGTCAATAAAGTCAGTCACACAAACTCGTTCCTACTTGACCGGGGGATTAGCTTTTGACCGGAATTTTCATGGGATGATTTACTTGTGACGCATCAAAGACAGTGCCAGATTTGACCAGCAATGTGACTCAGGGTCAATGTCAAAGTCATGTATAGATGTAGCCAGAGTTTGCTGTATTTTTATTTCATTATAAAATGTATAAAATAATACCAGCAGCACTCCTGCGGCGTGAAGTTTTCGATTTTGTATTTGGAATAGCATGCAAATCTCAACAAATTGTACCTGTAATTGATTAAAAACTCATCTTATTTAAATATTTATTAAGTATTTGTGACTTTTATGAATGCCCCCATATAGATAGCGCCGAAAGCCAAACCGAACTCGGTAAGTAACAATAACAGCACGCGCCGTGATTCACCACACACACAGCTCTGATCAGCTCTCGCCGGGATCTCAGTCTTGGGTTTCCAGATCGCTGGGTTCAGCGTACGACCTTTGGAGTGCATCGACTGTGACGCAGTATCGATACTGGTCAGAGGCATCGATGTATTCACCATCACTAACCGATGCTGGGATGCCGGGAAGCTCGGTTGCGGCATTTTAATCACAGTTTATGTGGATGACTGTTATTAATCGGCATAAGTCTGACAATCATTCTCCATGAGCTAATGCACTGAACGAAATATAATATAATAATATTTAATAATATATTTCTTGGATTTTATAGCTTAATTTATGTTAGTTTATTTCAAGATTCCATTCTTGTTACCAAGTACTTGTAACTTTGACCTAAGCTTTCTTATCTTTTTCAGGGAAACCCTTGTTGTATTTTCCACTGAATAATATTAATATTATTATTAAATATGTATTAAATATGTTGCATTGATTTAATGATTAAGAGCATTTTTCAACTTTCATTTATAATATTTAAATGTATTAATAGTTACAAGGAGCTGGGATGATCTTTAATACAATTATAACTTCCAATCTTCAATCATTTATCCACAAAAAAAGGCAGTTAATAAAAACCATAAATATATATCCAACTCAATACTAAATCCGCTTAGATCAATCCCCATTTTTTCAGTATTTTCTTAACTATGAACTTGACAGCGTCTTCACAGGCGAAACCGTTAAGGACACATTCCAAGACGATCCCCAAGCTGTCAGTGTCAGAGCCGTGGCGACGGCGGTGTCAACATTTGCCACAAACAATTAAATTCGTTTTTGTCAACATTTTTCTTATGCCAATTCCCTCCGATTCCGGTTATACACATATATGCACGTATGCTGCGAGCACCGAAAACCCAAACCCAACCCCATCCTCATCTCCATCTCGATTTCGATCTCCGATCTGGCGTCTTCGATGCTCCACTCCGACTTCTGGCTGGATATTAATGCATTTTTCGTTGCGGCAGGCGTGCGCATTGTCTGAATCGTTTCTTATTTTATTTTTTTATATTGTTTGTTCAGTTTTTTGCTGTATTTCCGCTGCGGCGACTTAATTTATGATTTCATTACGGCACTTTTATGGCGCTTCCGAGTGCCTCCAGGTAGTTGGGGATATGCGTATCTGTGATGTTGTCATCGGTTGCCACAGCTAGTTAAGCTTTGAGCTCCAGCTGTGAAGTTAACGGTGGTCGTTTAGGGATCAGGGAAGTGGCTTAAACGAGATATATATAGAGAAGATTTTTTATAGCATTTTTGGGAACTGTAAAAATTAAATGAGGAGAATTTTAGGCTACAGAAAGACGTCACTACCTTTTCCCTTAGACTTCCTTAGTTACCTTGTTTTTTCCCATATCCTCATTAAAAACAATATTGTTTTATACAGTGAGCAGAATATAAAATAAACATTACCTATATTTTGTTGAAAAATATTTCAATCTGCTCTTAGTGACGTCTGACCTGAAATTAACCTTCGATTATCAACGAATTAAAATTGCTGCCAAAAATGATTCGCTCTTGTTGTTCAGCAGAATTTCGATGACACTACGCTAATTAAAATTGGGAATTTCTTCTATAAAACTGGAATAAACAATACCCCAACGAGTCATCAAAAGTCCTTAGCTCCAAGAACATATATATATATTATATATAATTTTTGGTAAACAACCCCTAAAGACAATAGTCATTCTTTAAGATTTACAAACTGAACAATGAACTCGATAATGAGACATTTGCCCAAAAATAATACAAATTGTTTAATTAATTTTATATGTAATTACGTTTATTTGGTGACATTGATACGCATTATAAATAATTGTGTCTGAGAACGATTAAGTTTGGAGAGATTGAGACAAAAGCAGAGAGATAGAGAGAAGAACCCGACTCATCAACTAAAAAATCCAAAAGGGAGCAGCTTGGAGTATCGCTCTTTCAAGAATCGTGGTTGATGAACCGAAGTGAACCGACGGATCTTCTCTCGGAGAATTGAGGCGCGTCGATGCGTCGAGAGCAGCGGCGCTTCAGCGGTGACTGCGAACCTGGCATATTTCTATATAAATCCGGTGTACTTGAACGGCAACCAAACATTCCTGTTGCAGTCGCCCTCAGAGCAGGATTACCCAGTCAGCAGCAGCATCAGTCCGAGGATATACATATTCCCCCAAAGAAAGGATAACACCCATCAAAGCTAAACACCATGTTCACCAAGTCAATGCTGTGCTTCTCCCTGGCCGCGGTGAGTAGTTAAGAAGGATGTGTGTGATATTGATCCTGATCAGTGCCAAAAAAAAATGTTGCTAAAAGTGTTGTGTTACCCAAAAAATGTATTAAATAATTATAAATAATAATTAATTAACTTCATTACCCGGTGCAAAGCAAGTTTAAGCTCAGCTGCACCTTTAAATAATTAGCGGCATTCGCAGATGTATTTTGAGATCAACGGTTTACACAGAGAAAAAGGAAAGGAAAATATATAAATTTGAAGATTATTTTTTTTTTTTTAGTAATAATAAATAGTCAGAAGCCCGCAATGAAGGGAAGGGTTTTCCTACCCCATAAATAATATATATTATTGTTAAGCATCAACAGCCGAATCAATCTAAACATGTCCGGCAGAAAAACAATTTTTTCAATATATTTCAAAATTTTATAAGGGGTTACATCGTTAAATGAGATTTGATACAATGAGAGTTCAAGATCATAATTTTAGGAACAAACTTATATAAAGAAAATTATTCTTAACACTTTGTGTGACAGCCACTTCCTAAATATCAGTTAATAATATGTATATCTTATGTACTCCCCATTAGGCCCTCATTGCTGTCTGCCACTCCAGTCCGCTTCCGGACGAGAATGGCAAGTATAATCCCAACAACGACGGCAGATATCGGGCCACCGATGACGGACGTTACCATGCGAGTTCCCAAAACGAAGGTATTTTCGTGATTCAACATCAAAAAAATCGTGCCTACTGCCACGCCCACTGACTGCATGCCGCCGCTGAAGCTAAAGCTGCCGCCCACTAAACCGAAAATGAAAAGCAAGATCGACTTGCCCAGATACTAACACTCTCACACTACTAAATACTAAAGCCATGTATATACTATATACTAGCCCCGTGATTACTTACCCGAATAATCTGTTGACTCTCTTATAAGTTCAAGCTCAAGGCTGACGTCTTAAAATTAGCGAAGTTTGTAAACAACCAAAAAATCCAAGGCCTTGAGCTGAGCTTTGAATACTAAACCCATAAGAAAATTTCTTCCTTTAGCACTTTGATATTAAACATTTAATCTCTTATAGGCCGGAGTGGTTCGCAAGAAAGTTTAGGTAAACTATAAAAAGAAGGGAAATTAATCCTGTATATTTCATCCCATTTCACACAAATCGCAGATGAAAGTTGATACCTATTTTGGCCTAACCGTAGCGTAACTCTAAATTCAAACACTCAACTGTCACCTTTTGTGCATAAATCGAAGGAGAAACTAATTAATTCTGTAAATATCTGTTGATGGATATGTATAACTTGAATAGTTTCAAACTGAAAACTCACCTCACACTCACACTAGTTAGAATATCTTAGGGATAACCCAACTAACCAAGGATTTATTTCTTTAAACTGAAGGTCGCTACCATCACATGGCTCAGCCCTATAACCATGTGAGCGATCATCGTGAGCTCGGAGTGTACCATCACATTCCCTATCCCTACGATGGTGGATATGGACCCTATTCCGGCCTGAATCTTCCCTATGTCCATGACGACAGGCCCTACAAGTGAGTATTATTATCGAATTATAATAGAAGTAGATGTATAACCCTTTTTCTTACCTTCTCTTACAGCCACGACCTGTACACAGTAAGTAACGCCGAGTTTAAAGTACCAGAAATCCGTTTGGAGTACGGCTTCCCCGATCATGAACCCCTTCACGAACCGAGCACACAGCACTAAGATTCCCAGAACTCCTCCAAGATCAACACTGAGAACTTCCCCCGCAATCCCCGAACCCCATGCTTTCATAACAAAATCCAAGCAAAAATTTCGAGAATGTTTTTCGGCTCTGCAATTAAATCCTTCCCCAAGCGCCACATGACACCATGACACTTTCCACATCCGGTTTCCTGCCTGCATGACCCCACCAAATCCTTATTCCCGATGCCACACACAAGCATGCAACCCACAAAAAAAAAAACACCCAAAAACACACCCAAAAAACACACCCAAGCACACCAGTTCCGAACTCAAGAAAACCAACTGAATATCACCAGAGTACGACCACAAAGAAACCCACTACAACCACCAAAAGGACGACGACTACCACCACCACGACCACGACCACGCCCAGGAATATCCTGTTCAACTATGATGACGAGGGCGGCCACAAGATTCTGCACCAGGAAGAGGTCCGTGCCAAGGACAAATACGATCATGCGTAGGTTTTAAGCTCTGGAAAAGAATCCCAAGTGGGGATTTAGACCCATGTAAACGCAATTAAAACTTTATTTCTTTCCTTACAGTTACCTCACCGAGAATGGAATCTATGGCGAGGAACAGGCCCAGCTCCATCACACCGGCGGCACCCATGCCAAGGGCTACTACGAGTACACCGGTGACGATGGCAAGCTTTACCGTGTGAACTATGCCTCCAATGATGGAGGCTTCATGCCCCAGGGCGATCACATCCACCCCATACCCGAGGCCATTGCCCGCGCCCTCAAGTACGTCGAGGACCAGCACAAGGCCAATGGAGGAGCCCAGTTCGATCATCGTGGCTTCCGTATCAACCACATGACCAAGGATATCAAGGCCCAAATCAAGAGCCTAGACATCGTGCATATGCCCAAGGAGCTGAGCGCTAAGATTCACATGCTTGAGCACGAGGTGGAGCTGGCCGAGGAGGAGGAGCGCGAGGAGAAGGCCGAGATGGAGCGCCAGCGTAAAGCCAAGCTGCACTAAGAACTAAGAGCGGGTTTCCCCCAGACTTGCCTCATCCACAGCCATAACCTCTCTACATGTTCCCTGTTACCAAACCAAAACCCCTGACCAGTCCTAGTCCATCCAGAACCCAACTCCATTCCCCATGCATTGTCCAGGATTGTTTCTTGGGCAAACACTATAACAAGCCATCGCAAAACCACAAAAAAAGGAAAAGGAAGGTGAAGAATGCCAGCATCATCGAATTGCAACCGGAGAACATCCGTATATATATCTATGCATATATAGTCCGCTCCCATGTTATTTCGTATTTATTTATCTGTCGAACTTGTCGAATTTGACGATGTTGCTATGCATAAGATAATTAATATTTGTTATACGCTATATCGAAATAAAACCTACTAAATGTTTGTTATAAATTACCAAGAATTTTGATTGCAAGAATGCGAAGATCATTGCGGGCCCTTGACTCGCCGAGTCTGAATCGCATTGTTCACATTCAAAGGCCGAGGTGCTGTTAATACCGAAAGTGTCTGACATTTTGCCAAATTATAATTATATTCAAGATTTTCAATACACAATATACGGGCGGCGTTAAAAAATTAATGGGTTTGTTGAACCCCCTCGGTCGAGACCAAAAACAAGTCTTAATCTAAGTACGGGTTTTGTGTACACATTTTGTATACACATTTCTGATTAGCAAAGTGACCTAGTTTTGGGTTTTGTTTTAAAAAATAATATAGCTTTATATGACTTATAAAAGAAGACCTTATTAAAATATGAGGTTTTTAAAAATTAAGATTAAATCTATTTAGGAGTGCTTAAGCTGTAAAGTTCCTGAACCTTCCTAGAATCTTTTTTAAAATATTAAATGTCCATAAATTAATCATGACTTGAAAGCAAGTTCTATTAGAATTCTTCAAGATTTAATGTTCACATGACCTTGGTTTTTTAAAGATTTTATTTAAATTTAGTTAGCACACTTTTAAGCTTGTTATTAAATTCAAAAAGCTTTTAGGGCGTTTACTAGACATCGAAGCCTAATAGGCAATGATCAATAAAACCTAGAGAAAATGGCTGACTTAATCTTTATTAAAAATTCAAATTTATTTCTACAGTAAAATTCTGGCTTATTAAATTAATATGATGGTACCAAACTTGAAATCAAGGAATAAAAGCTGGTGGCCTGTGTCATTTCCCAAGCCAAAGTCTCATTATTCACAGAAAGGATGCTTTTCAGAAGCTCCTTATTTTCGTTGTGTGTTTTTAACATTTGACGCAATTCGGTTCTCAAGGCTGCAAAGAATACAATTTAAATATTAATCTTGATTTAATTTTTTGTTTAGATATAATTCTTTCCATTGACTAATCTACTTACAAATAAGTAAAGGCCGTAAGACATTGGGATCATCACGTCCCTTGCCACTGGCGGGGGTAAAGGTGTAAATATCCTCTGGCACAGCCTTCTCATCAGCGATGAGTCCGTCCTCCGTTGTATCCTGCTCATCATTGATCTTCTCCACTTGCCGGGCTAAAAGATCAGCAGTTGGAACTGCAATTGGGACTGGTTTGGGACTGGGAATGGCTAAGCCACTAAAGAACTGGTTCCGGTAGTACAAGTCCCTGTAGTTAGGGTTTCTGAAGTACCGGGAATCTCCTTCACAGGCAATGATGGCCAGTACAAGCACAAGGAGGCAAGAAAACTGAAAAAAAATATCATCACAGGATATAAAATCACATCCTTTTCAGAGAATCTACTCCAAGTTACCGGCTTTAAAGACATTTTGGCGACTTTCAACGATGATGTCCAAAAGAACTATAACAGCCGCTATGGCTCACAGACCTTTTTATTTACATTTTTCGCACTATTTTGCATAAATGATAGTCATCATTTCATCATTGTGAACACGAGAAGTTAAGAGTTTAGGAATTTATATTGACTTAATTTAATTGGGCGTCAACTTTAAAAGGCAGAATTGCTAATTTCGCTTGTGGAAAATTTTTGAATTCATTTCACAAATGAAATTCGAGGAGATGCTAATAAATTTTTCACTTATTCTAAGATTTTACAAAGATATGTTATATCTTCTCTATTGGATAATTTACAGAAATATACTCGCAAAAAGGATAATTCCATTATTTTGGAAAATTTCTAGAATATTTTGATTTTAGCTTCTTATAAATCGTAATTCAATTCCTAGGAATAGAGAACATCTCTCTCGTTAATCTCCCATTTTTTCAAGCAGTAATTTCTGTGCAGCATTTATCAATAATATTTAACCTAAGTGTTTAGGATTAAGTAATAAATAAGAAAGAAAACTTATTTCGGTAAGCCAAAATTTGTAAGCCCTTGAAGTTTGTCAGATTATGGCATTGTGTCAAAAATTAAATACACTGCTATTTTCATCCTGTACATGGCCTCCAGAGTATTCTAAATATTATTTTTTTTACAGCCCTAGATTATCAAAAATATAATTAAGACTGAATACAATGAGCATAATTTAAAAAAATTAGTACAGAGAGCTTTTAAAAGATGAATGGCCTTATCTTCTATAAAATAAACCATAAATGTCTGCCTTAAATCAGTGAAACCACCAAGTATAACATTGAATTAAATTATAATATGGTAATCATTTTTTATTTCTGGTAACAATTAATTTGTGTAATATTTATTTTATTTCTTGCAACCAATTATGTATTAAAATATTTTATTGCTCGAATGCAGCATTCAATAGGATGGAGCAAAACCAGAAATCAAGGTGTAAAATCTGGTAGCCTGGGTCTTCTCCCAAGCCAAAGTGTCGTCTTGCACGGAAAGGATACTTTTCAGGATCTCCTGGTTTTCGTTTTGAGATCGCGCTATCTGACGCAAGGTAGTTCGCAGGGCTGTAAGAAATAATGTTAAGATTAGTATTTAATTGTCATTTTATTCAGAATTTATTAAATATTTATTTTATTCCTTTTAATTCCCTTTTAAATTTAATTCAGTACTAATGAATAATACTTACAGACGATCAATGGTCGCAAGACGTAAGGATCATTGCGTCCTTTGCCACTTGCAGAGAGTATGGAAATAGCCTCCGACAGACCCTTCTCCTGACCGAGGATATCGTCATCCGTATCGTCAATATCATCATTAATGTCATCATGGATCTCCTCCACCTTCCGTGCTCTACGCTCTGCAGTTTCGATTGGGATGGGAATGGGGTCTGGGCTAGGATTGGGATTGGCTAAGCCACCGTAGAACTGGTTCCGGTAGTACAAATCCCGGTAGTTAGGGTTTCTGAAGAAGCGGGAATCTCCCTCACAGGCAATAGCTGCCAGGGTGAGCACAAAAAGGCAGGTTAACTGAAAGGATACAGCACATTAAGAAGATCACATCCATTTCAGAGAGTTCACTTTAACTTACCAATTTTAAAGACATTTTGGGGAATTTTTTTTGCGACTTTCAACAGCGATCTGTCGGATAGAACTGTAATATTTCTGCGGCTACATGGTGGTTTTATATCACCAAGCCATTTTGCATATTATACGTCAGCGTCCATCGGAAAATTTTGGTCAATTTAAATTCTCAGCTCAGAATTTAGATTTGATTTAATTTAAGTGTTTAAGCGTGTTTCCGTATATGAAGATAAAAATGCTAATTTTCTTTAAGGAAAAGTTTGGAATTTATAAAAGTGAAATTTGAGAAGACTATTCAGTTAAGTTGAATAAGCTATTAACTGGCTTGGAATTATGAATTCTATTTCCGGTAAACCAGTTGCTGATAAAAGAGAATTTCTATCATCTTTAACAATATCTATCCCCTTTTCCCAATATTTCCAAAATGTATTATTAATATTTAAGTACTTAAGATATTTTGTTTTGTTTAAGAGAAAATCGGATTTGTAAAGGAGAATTTCTTAAGTGATTGACTTTGAAAAGTTGAAGTCAAAGAGTAAAAGCTAGCCCCCTGGGTCTTGGCCCAAGCCAGAGTGTCCTCCAGCACGGAGAGGATATTTTTATTGGTGACTTCGCCTTGGTTGTGAGTTCTTAGCTAGTTTAATATACAGTGAACATTTATATTATCTTTAACAGAAAAAAGGCTATACTCAGAGCTTTGCTTTATAAAGCTCAAGAGGGCTCAGATAGACAGACAGCCGCCAAGAGATAGATAGATATATACTCGTCTAGTAATGCTGTCCAAGAATGTATACCCTTAATGGTGTTTCTCTACAAGCTTTTAGTCGAACGAATAATACCGGCTAGAGTTTTGGCGATTTCAAGACCGAGAGATAGTATGTCCAGACCGCATTACCTAAGATATGCTGGTTTATCTCAGACTTAAAAATAAAAACAATTTGCAATTGCCTCCCCAAATAAATATTTGAAAAAAATTGAAAAAAACAATGTTAATATAGCAATTGTGAATTGCCTATTTATTTATTCCTTAAAGTACATAAGTGCTATCTTTAATCTCCGACTTCACAATGATTTGATTGCCTTGCTCTTAATTATAATTTGCTAAAACTAGTTTAATGACTTAATCATTTCTATTAATTAATATGTATTATATTTAATAGTATTAGTATCAACTCTTTAGTTTTTGTTTAGCAACAATTGAAGCACACTTTTGAGCTTGAAATAAAACCCCTTGAGCTTTTAAGGCGTTAACTAGACATGGTAGCTGGTCTATAAGCCATAATCAATAAAACAAAGAGAAAATGGCTGCCTTCAACTTACCGAAACACTTAAGTAAAACATCGATTTTATTTCTGTGGTATTTATTTAAATTAAATTAAGAAGGCTGAACCGTATGTCACACAACTAACTATAAATATGTAGGAAGCAGGGTATTGGCATTATCTTAATGCTTGGTGTAGACCACGTTAGCCGCAGCCGGCTGGCTGGCATAAAAAGCGGAGTTGACGCCGTCATCTGAAACGAAAAAAAAAGTATAATGTAAGAAATGTAAAATATATAGAAAACAGAGGCAGAACTTATGGAAACAATTTTTTTTTTAATTATTTATCTTCAAATTAAGAATGAAGAGTAAAAAAAATTGCAGAAAGAATCTCATATGTAGAAGCCAATGTTCAGATATAAAAATTTAAATTAAAAACCAGATTTAATTAAATTTAATTATTATATGTTTTTGGGATAATTTTACATCATTAGGAGTGATATTTAATATACACTTAAAAAAATAATCGACTAAAGGTCAAACCGATGAATGCTAGTTATATTAATAATTTAAGAGACAACATTTTGCTTATAATTTTACACATTTAAAGATCGTCTAATCTTCTTAATAATCCTATATTTCATAAAAATATATATTTCACAGTATGTTAGTTATACTCACAGGTGATCACTGGCCTGAAACCATTGGCATCAGCTAAGTACTTGACTCCCACGCGCAGACCCTCTGGCGTGATGAAGGAGTAGGCACCCTCCACTTGCTCCTCCTTCTCCTGGTTGCCTATGTTGACGGGCACGCCCTTCTCCTCACCATGGATTCCATTCTCCGTCTCGTAGGAGTAGGAGTAGGTACCGGCGCCATAGTTCACATCGTTGTTCTGCTCCACAATCCTAGCCTGGGCGGCGGCAATGTAGGGATTGTACTTCTTGTAAAAACCATCGTAGTAGCGCCGCAGATTGTACAGATCCCGGTTGCGGTAGTACAGGTCCCTATAGTAGGGATTCCTCAGATAGGGATTCGACTGTCCCTCGCAGGCAATGGCCGCCAGGACAAGCACAAAGAGGCACGAGAACTGAAATCTCAGAATATGAGAACACAAATCCACTACCCTAAAGGGTCCACTCTTATTTACCAGCTTCAAAGACATTTTGTTTTTTTTTCGATTTTTTTTGACAACTTTCAGCGATGATCTGTCCGACGGAACTGTAACAGCTTCTGCTGGCCACATATCGCTTTTATAACCAACTCTGAATCCTAACCAGACCATTTTGCATAAGCATCAAATTTCGGTCCATAAAATTCATTGTATTCGGTCAAACTTTCGGGGCAGAGAGTCGGACAGTTTCCGTTTAGAATTTAGATTGGCTTTATTATAATTCGCGTGCCTTTGTTTGTATAATTAAAATTAAGAGCATCTCTATGAGCCGACAAAACGATTGGCAAAAAAAAGGCGAACAAAAAATTGCTAAAACACAGCTGGGGGGCGTTAAGTGTTTATTCGTGTTTAACTATATGAAGATGGAAATGCTAATTTCGATCGGGGAAATATTTTGTATTCAGTAGTGAAATTTGAGAAGCCACTGAATAAATTAATAGATTAATTTGCCTAGGCTTACATCACTTTAACAAATTACAGTTTACAGATTTATTAACTTTCTATATGTGAGGGTTGGGGGCTATTATATCAGTATTTTGTTTATAGAAGTCGACACGTGAAACAATTAATTTTTATAGTTTTAAGCAGAGAATAATTTGGCTTAATAAGTAATAATTATATGCGATATATTTCTATATTAACTTACCTCAATTTCAATCTATTTTCTAAGCTATTTAAAGGCATAGGTTTCATCAAAAAATAATTTGGCTAAATTAGTAATAATTACATAAAATATTTTCAAGCAATTCCTGTTGAATATTTTTGCAAATTAATTTTCTTTATTAACGTAATTTTCCTAAATATTTTTCTATATATTTTTCTATTTCCCTACCTACTGGCCTCCCAGCTCCATTGCGTCTCATATAATTTATTGTTTCCATTGGAGATTGAGGTGAATACGATGCCCATTCATGCCGTACCCCGCGATGCGGCCACATGAATAAATATGAATGAAGTTGGAGCTGGCTGAGACGGCGATGATCTGGCGGAGGGGAAACTCATCTCGATTGCATCGCCGCGTTCGGCCTTCACATTTCGCGTGCGATTTGACAGCCGTCAACGGGTGCAACAATAGCTGTGTAATTGTGTGCCTACACTAGTCAGCAAAAGTCACGTGCCAGCTTGGGTTTTATTAATTGGGAAGCCTAAACGAGAATAGAATTTCTTTAACGGCCCCAATTAGCATTTGAATTCGGATTCAAAGCTGAGAATCTAACAAATTGCGATCAGCGAGCCTAAGCAATCAGAACAGAACCTAAGACAGCTCTCCAACTGGAACTATAAATGTCCAAACACTGGCCATTCGTATATTTTATGGTTCCGAGATTCACCGAGTCGCGGCTCAATCGTGGAATGCGTTAAATAAGAGCTGGGCAAACGGACAAAAGATCTTTATTAGCTCATTTGCATAAATGAGCCGCTGAATATTTGTCGTCTAATTAATTGGCTCCAAATTTATTTGGACTTGGCTATTTAAATATTCATGGAAGGCATTGTCAGAGCCTAAAAAAAGAAGAATCAAAATAAAACATGATTATAGGCTTACATGTTAAGATGTTTTTAGGTAGATTAAAATCTAAAGCAAGTATTTAAAAAATCAATAACTTGTATTTAATAAATCATTAATAAGATTCTCACACTTGCCAGGTCCCAAAAAAAGTTAGTGGTTAAGGTAATTACTCAACACGTGAGTGACAAAACAATTAGAACATAAATTATTTATGATAGAGGCAACCCCTTCTTATAACCATATTCCTCCTTTGGTGGCTATAAAACCAAAGGCTTCCGAATGCCAGAAACCAGTTTATAGTAATTCAAATTAAGTTAGTATCAAAGGAGTTGGTGTACGTAAAACCCAAGATGGCAAGACAACGAACCTACGAGGACTTCACCTTCATGGCCAACACAATGTTCAAGACTCTGGGCTATGATTTAATGGACTCACCCAGACCCTGGTGGCAAAAGTTACTCCTTCGCAGCTACTTCCTTCTGTGCATAGTGAGCAATTGCTACGAGGCCTGCTTTGTGACCTACAGGATCCTACAGTGGGAGTCAGTGGCCGGAAGTCCCTCCAAAATCATGCGACAGGCTCTGCACTTTTTCTACATGTTTAGTGCTCAGTTAAAGTTCGTCACCTTCATGAAATACCGGAAAGAGTTGCGATTGCTTAGCCAGAAACTTAAGGACTTGTATCCCTCCAATGAAAGTCAGCGCCGGGAGTACAATGTCAATAGGTTTTATCTGTCGCGTACCACCCGATATGTCCTGTTTTTCTACTACTTTGTGATGGTCTTTATGGCCCTGGGTCCGCTCCTGCAGGCGTGCATTATGTACCTGATCCGGTATGGCAAGACAGAGTTCCTGTATCTTCGCATATTTCCCACGCAGCTTAGCTTCAACACACAAACCCCACTGGGCTATGTGTTGGGCTATGTCATAGACTTCACCTACAGTCAGTTTATTGTAAATGTCAGTCTTGGCACAGACCTGTGGATGATGTGTGTCAGCAGTCAGATTTCCATGCATTTTGCTTATTTGGCCAAGCTTCTAGGTGAATATTGCCCAAGTAGAGAAAAGGAGCAACAGGACTGCCAGTTCTTGGCCAGTTTGGTGAGGAGGCATCAGGTTATACTCAGGTGGGTTTTTAAGTTTGATTTATTATTAATTTATTTGTGGTATTTCTGCTCTAGGAAATATATTTTAAATATAAATATTATTATCTTTCTCTCAATTTTAATTTAATTTATTGTTGATTTTAATTTACAAATTTAATTATTTCTGACAGCTTACACAAGGACTTAAATCGTGTATTTGGACTTTTATTGGCCTCTAATCTTTTCATCACCGCCAGTCTCCTCTGCTGCATGGCTTTTTATACTGTTGTACAAGGTTTAAATATGGAAGGCATCTCCTATATGATGCTCTTTGCCAGTGTGGCAGCCCAGTTTTATATGGTCAGTTCCTATGGACAAATGCTAATTGATTTGGTAAATTAAACAAAACATATAATATGTTATATATATATATATATGTAATTATTTATAAAATGAATTATTTACTTAAACAACTGCTAATATATCAACAAAATATATATTAGAGTACCAATATAGCTGTGGCTGCCTATGAACACAAGTGGTATGAAGGCGGCCTGGGATACAGAAAGGATCTGGTCTTCGTGATGGCTAGGGCCCAGCGACCAGCGGAAATATCGGCCAGGGGAATTATAATAATTTCCTTTGATACCTTCAAGACGGTAAGAAATTTTTATAAATAATTGGAAATAATTTTTAATACATTTTTTAGTTGATGTCCATTACATACCGATTCTTTGCGGTCATACGTCAAACTGTGGGGAAGTAGGGTATTCTTGGAAGGTGGAAAATATATGCGTGTTATTTGTTTTAAAACTTATATTCTATAAATACTGAATAAACTATATATTAGAATATATATTCAATAAGTACTAATAAAAGAATTATATTGTAGCCTACAAAATGTATTTAACCTTTCTAGTATTTAGTTAAAAAACCATGAATAACATGTATAAATTTCCATGAAGAAATAAAAAATATAGGCAGCACTTATTGTACCCCATCTTAGCATTTGATGTCATTTAACTAAGTGAAAATGGCTATATATGCTGCTGCGTATAGAACAAAAGCTACTGATTCTGTTCTGTCTGTCCCTTTTTTCGACTCTGCACTCTGCCGAAGGTAACGAACTGAGAAAAGCCAACATGAAGGTTTATTGTAACGAACAGGTGCCCTACGGAAAACCAACACCCATCGTCATAAGCATGAAAATACGGCCAGTCAAGACCACAATCACAGTGAGTCTCAGTACGCCCACCTATTTGTTGGCCTTCTTTGAGGTTGGAAATGAGTCTGGAGAGATGCCGTCGAAATGGAAAAGAACCTCATCCATAAGCAAAGAGCTGGCGTCGATGGGTATTAGAAAAAGGCCAGATAAATGGCGCTATGAAGAGGGATTCTGGATAAATTTAACTGGAATATTTTGGACGGCAAGCGATAAGTTTCTCATTTTAATTGGCCGATCGCAAAGGCTTTCCCGGATGCAAGAAGTCAAGGAAGTAGTTCGGATTACAGTGAATCTTCCGCCACAATGCACTCCACAACTAGCCATTCCCGAGTGTTCTCAGCCGGAACCTCCACGTAAGAAACTGATCACGAGGGGTTTCCATGTCAGACCTATATTTCTGGAGAAGTGCAATCTGACGATTGAGGGAGAAGTTTACAATTGGAGCCTCAGTGACGCTGTGGGGTTGAGTGAGTTGTGGCCTTGGATCAAGTCTACCAAATAAATTTTTAAAATTATTTTCACAGCACAGCTTGCATCATATTCCACGGATGGACCACTCCTGAAAGTCCAGCAATATTCCTGGAGATATCAAGCTTCCCAAAAACTCCTGAGAGACTTTTATCTCTTAAAAGTCGAAGGAAGTTTCAAAGGTTCATATTACGCAGCCCGATGCTACCTCAAGGTCGAGATGGGTCCCGTGGAAGCTGTCATTTCTGGGGGCAGTTACAGAAGATCGGGCTACAAGGACATACTTTGGATAAACGGCTCTATGAGCTATGACTTCTCCAAGAGACCTTTGGAAAAGCAATTTGCTACGTTTCTTTGGAACTGCAAGTCATCCAGTGATAAAAACAATCGATTTTGCCGCAAAAACATATCGTCGGGTGAGATATTCCTCTAAAACGGTGTATAAATTATAGCTTAATTCTTTTTTCAGAGGCTGTCTTTAGTATTCCTGGAAATTCCTTAAAGAAGGGATGTACGTACGTCTTTCAATTGCAAGTTTCTAGGGATTACAATCCACGGATATCATCGCAAATGTATCAAAATGTTGCCATTGTTGCTCGCAGCGTACTTCAAGTAAAGATTGAGTGTCTAAAGAATTGCCAGAGGAATTTCTACACTGCGAATTCCAGAGTCCATCTAAAGGCAGTGTGCTTAAACTGTGGAAGAATGAATGCAGCTCAAAGATGGTCCATAGATGGCCAGAAGATGTTTAATACCAAGGAGATAAGTTTGCATATCCGGACGGGAACCAACAGAACCCAGGTTATGCTGGCAATGTTAACGAAAGACGGACGCTACGGCGAAAATATCATAACACTGGTTAGGAACCCTGGACCCACCAGAGGAGTGTGTACGGTAAGTCCCAGGGAAGGGCAAGAGGCCACCACCAACTTTGTGCCATGTTGCCGGAAGTTTGTCAGCCAAAATCAGCCCATAGAATATTGGTACTACGCGGGGAAAGTGCTTCTCGGCAGTTGCCTGGATTGCAGTTGTAAGATTCGCTTACCCGCCACGAGATTCCTGCAAGTCCTGGCCTGCGATGCCCTTTTTGCTTGCCACTCCAGTTGGATAAAGGTCAAGGTGGCTCCTCTGGTAGGAATACTCACCCAACCTGCGGCCTGGCAGCAATATATGATAAGTTCGCCGAACAGTTTTGTCAAGCTCTTGAAAGGGGGACACTACTCGAGCTATTTGCAGGCCCTAAATGCCATTGCATCGCGCACAAGTCTCGCCGACTCGGGAATTACTCTTCTACATGGCTTTAGCAATATCCAACCATACACTCCAAGTACCCTTAGTTTATTGGCCAACTTAACCCGGACAGTGGCCCAACGTTTACCCACCTCCGAACCCAGGACCCAGGCCCTGCTCATTATGCTAGTCAGAAAACTGACTGATAACTTACAAGAGGTAATTAGCAACGGAGATGCTGGGGATATGACCCAGCAGCCTCTTCTCAGTACAACTCTGGCCTGTCTGGAGGTCTATAGATTAATGCAGAAAATCGCTGAAAAAATCCCTCCACCGCCGCCCTTCATTTACGATCGGTATCAGAAGGCATTCTTGAGAGGATCCCTGGACCAGGACTTTGTTAATAAGATCTATTCTGAAATAGCAACAGAAAGGACTTCGCATGGGGATTGGCTTAATTTCATTTGGGAAAAGGATCGATTGGGATTTTTAATAAATTCACTTCAACACACAAACACAGATCTCCAGGACAAGAAGCCCAGTGCTGAAGTGCAGGTTCAGTGCTTTGAAACTCAGCGCAAGGATACATTGATATTTAATACCAACGATAGTTTGTATAGTGTATTCCTATCTAGAAATATTTTTGATGAAATATTTGGCACAAGGGAAATGGAGGTCTGCATCAAATTGATCTCCATACAAAGGGCACTAAACTGGTGGTATCCAGATGAAAAACGACCAACTTCACGTATGCTTTCTGTGCGAATTTTTGAAAAAGGCGAGGATGTGTTTTCCAAGCAGATTAAGCTCTTGAAAAGTAAACTTGGGTATATAACAAATATGACTATTCACAAATTTGACTATGAATTTTACGACTATTACCAAAACTTAATAAACCAGAGCCCAAAGCAGCGGAATGCTGTGACCCAGGATCCTCCGACCGAGATCCATGCCGGGAGATACATCAGTGTCGTAATGAATGGACAGCTTGAAACCCTACAGTCCGTTCAATTATATCGAATCGTTCTAGATGAACAGACCCTAATGGCTGTCCATTTCTTAAGAAGCACCCACAAGCTGCAAGTCAAGCTAAAGCTTGAAGTGAAGCCATTATGGCCGGAGATATCCACCTCCAGATGTGTTGTGCCGGCGTGGACCACAAACACGACTTTTCTGTTACGAAACAAATGCCATAAACCGAAACGTGCCTATATGGCATTGCGGGTTTGGTCCAAGATGCCCATCAGGAACTGTCCCAACACACCACTAGTCGACGGTCCAGCGGCATATACCTTTGCCTTTCAGATCCGGTCTTGCGCGGCGTGGCTCTATAACCGTAAGCCCGACCAGCAGGGATGGGACCAGGACGGCTGTATTCCCACAATGGACTTCAGTGTGGCCCGGAAAATGCAGTGTATGTGCAAAGTCGTGGGAACCTACACGAGCTACGTGTACTACACGCCTGCCATTAGGGTTTCAGTGGGTTCCTTCACGAGACCCAGCTTGCATAAGGGAATTGTTGTATTTTACGCGATACTGCTCACATTTATTCTACTGAGTATGTATTTACTATACCGATACGCGAATGATCCTCCCTCCAAAAGCATTTTCATTCGAATGCCCGACGACGACGACGCCGAGGATGATGAAGAGCTCCATGATCTGTTGATAAAGCTTAACACTGAGGGAAGAGTAAATAGCCAGACCACAGCCTCTGTGACTTTGGTATTAATATCCGCAAACCAAAAAAAGCGAAAGATTAGGATACCGCAGGACCCGGAACGTAGCTTCCTTACCCGAAACTCAACAGTCAATGTGTGGCTGCGATCGCGGGAGATTCGTGTACCCACCAAATTGATGGTCTACCATGACAACGGCGGACGGTATCCCAGTTGGTTTCTGCGACGCATCGAGGTAAGCGATATCCAGACCCAAGAGACGCAGATCTTCGTTGTCAGGAAATGGTTGACCGACAAGGTTGTACGCCCGGAATCTACAACCATCTTCCGAAGGGATCAGATCCGCGCTCTGGGCACTCATCGTAGGCGCTTCAGGCTCCACCTTGAGATGTCCTTTTGCAACTGGGCCCTGTGGCAGCCGTTGACTGGTAATTGGAGGGAAAACGATCACTTTAAAAGCATCTCCCGGGCCAAGCGGTTCTGCGTGTTCGTAAGCAAGCTCGTCATTGCCTACACTTGCTGCGCCATTTATTTCCAAAAGACCACCATTGAGTCCCTTCAACTGCACCGCGATAAGTTCTTGAACTACAAGGATCTGATATTTCTAGTACTGCTGGTAACCACCACGGATTGTATTTTTCAGATTTTGTTTAATTTAATAGCAAAGCATGTGAGTTAGTCAGGGAAAAGGTGCTCTGAAATATTATATGCTTGTTATTTAAATCTTGTCTTAAATCATAATAAATTCTTATTATTAAAAAGTTGCTTCTGGTGAAGATTCCTTAAAATTACAGACTTTTCAGGCTTTTTTAATAGGCCTAAAACCCATTATATATTCATTATAAACCCACAAATAAATAATGATTTCCCAACACCCAAGTGAAAAGTAATTAGTACATTAATTATTTACACATCCACTTCTGTTTGAGGCCTATAAAACCACTTGGAACTGGCTGCTTTCCATCCACTTTTCACTACTTTTTTAATTTGTAAGAAATGCCGGAAAAAAATAAAGGAAAAGAAAAGATTCGTAGCTACGAGGATTTCAACTACATGTCCCACATGCTATTCAAGACTCTGGGCTACGATATATTGGCTACAAACGCCACCAAGTGGCCATATGTTATCCTGCGAGGATACTTTCTCCTGTGCATTGTCTGCAATTTCTATGCCGCCTTCTATGTGACCCTAAGGTTCCTGCAGTGGGAACGCAGTGAGTCGAAGCTGATGCGGCATGCCCTACACTTCTTCTACATGTTCAGTGCCGAGGTTAAGTTTGCCACCTTTGTGAAGTACCGAAAGAGGTTAAGGTCTTTGAATAATCAACTGAAGGATCTATATCCCACTGATGCTAAGCAACAAGAGGTTTACGAGGTCAACAGGTATTATTTGTCTCGAACAACGCGATTCGTGCTTTCCTTTTACTATTCTGTGATGGCTTTGATGATGGTAACTCCGCTTCTGCAATCCTGCATCACTCACTTTGTGGTGAAAAGGGACTTTCCCTACCTACGGATATTTCCCACCCAACTGAGTTTCAGTTCCAATACGCCTTGGGGCTATGTTTTTGCCTATTTTGTGGATTTTACCTACAGCCATTTGATAGTCAACTTCACTTTGGGCACTGATCTCTGGATGATATGTGCCTCCAGTCAAATATGCATGCACTTTGGTTATTTAGCCAAGGCATTAGCCTCCTATAGCCCCCATAGGGAGAGGGAAAAAGAGGATTGCGCTTTTTTAAGCAACTTTGTGAAGCGGCATCAGCTTATTCTGGAGTGAGAACTACTTTATCGGGTATATCTATGTTTTTTATTTTAATATATATTTTATTTTCTACAGCCTACACAATGAAGTGGATCAGATTTTTGGTCTGCTATTGGCCTCCAATCTCTTTACAACAGCCAGCTTGCTCTGCTGTATTGCCTTCTACACGGTCGTTGAGGGTTTTAATATGGAGGGAATGTCTTATATGACAGTCTTCTTTAGCGTGGTTGGTCTCTTCTATTTGGTCAGCTCCCATGGTCAAAATGTGATTGATTTGGTAAGTCAAGAATTTTATTAGAAACTTTATATTCTTTATGAAATTTACAGAGCACAAGTATTGCAGTGGCTGCCTATGATCAGAAATGGTATGAGGGTTCCGTGCGTTATAGAAAGTTAATTCTGCTTATAATGGCCAAGGCACAGCGTCCTTCGGAAATATCAGCCTCCAGTGTGGTCATTATATCCTTGGACACCTTCAAGACTGTAAGTTGACATCATGAGAAGCTTGAAAAGAAAGCTAACTCGACTTTTCCACAGTTGATGACCATTACCTATAGATTTTTTGCAGTTCTAAGACAAAGTATGGGAAAGAATTAAAAGGTTAAGAAAGATGTGTTAATTATTAGTGGTAATTTACATAAATTTAAAAGTAAGCTTCAATTTTCTATATCAACTTTTTAACACACCTTTTATAATTAACCTGCTTCATCATTAAATTTGTAATAAAAATATTTCCAAGTACTTCATTTTACGGTTTGGTTACAGCTCATTTTATGCTATTAATAAATCTGAAGGTAAGTACTTGGATTTTTCTTCATTAGCTAATTATATACAGACATTACACCCCTTAAAGGTAAAGCGTGAAGTTTAAACACTTGACATATTCAATTGCCAGGGGAGTTGCTCAAGTTGCCCACTCCCGCATATCAAATTTCTTGGCCGCGATTTGCATTAATTAGCCATGAGAGGTAATCAACGACGCCCACGTGCTTCAGATCGATTCCTCTGCCATTTAAGATGTCTGTCGATTAGCATAAAACCCATTAATACTCGCAAACTGAGCCCAAAGATACCCAGACGGATTAGCATCTGGTGTAATGCTGTGGCTGCTGCTAACCTTGATTAGATCATGATGATTCATCGATGCGCTCCAGTTAACTTCCCTGACCAGTGAACCAGTTCAGGCCAAAGCCAAAGCAGAGCAAAGTTGCTCAGCCAAGTGCATCCTTGACCATGAGGCGGCGTTAGGTCCCACTCCAAGCCAACTCAAGTGTCCAAGCGAAAAGCAGTAGCTGGGATCGCAACGACTTGACCAGAACCACTGACATTTAACCGCAACAACTGGTCCGTCCGTCCAGCGGTGGCTTCTGCTATTGGTTATTGGTGGTGGCTTCGTGCAATTATTTATTTATGCCTGCATTGACATTAGCATTAACGCTGGTCCGAGCGACGCAAAGTATGCCAGACTGGACCAAAGGCGGTTCTTACGCAACAGATAAATCAAGCGATTTGCGAGAACCAGACGGAGATTTTATGCTTGCTGTCTGTGGGGAGTTGTCTTTTGGCTATTAACTTTTGATCTTGAGCTCGAAAGCACTTTTGGCCGCTCTTGGCAAGCGATTATTTTGGAAAATCTTTTAAGTAACCAGGCTTTAAGTGTGGGAATTTCCATAAATTTTACCTTAAGACCGAACAAGCTGGCTTTAACTAATTTAGTTTGTAAGAGCTGTGAGGTAATTATATCAGTTTTTTTGGGCATAAGGAAATAGGTCTAAAAATCTATGTTTTCGAGGAAAAATAGCCTAAAAAAACTATAATAATTTTGAGTTCCTTATAGGTTTTTAATTAATAAAAATAATGATTATGAGTACAAAAGCTTACATCTTAAGAGAACTAATAGTGACTAAAGAAAATCGTTAGATAATGTTGCTAAATATTTTTTTGTAATATTTTACAAATGTCGTAACTGCAAGAAAAAGAAATTAAGGTATACTAACTATTTTTAAATATTTTTATTTAAATAGTTATAAGGTTAAGCCTTAAAAAAGCTCTTGCTTTCGTCAAAATAGCATTATTATATTGGTTGTCCACCCACCATAAATCCCCAAACGTATCCAAAAGTGTTCACCTCGAACTCGCTTCCATCATGCCCGCCCTCTCCCAGCTCCCTGCTGGGTATCAAATTGCAGACGCTACTCGAAACGTCTCTAAAACAAATTACGCTGTAAGCCGTAAAGAACACGCCGCGACCTTCACAGTGGACAGCGGGCGAGAACAGGTTGGGCAACCAGAATATTGGATATATACACCATATACCACGTACATATGGCCCAGACTAGTGGATAGCCAACTGACATTTGGCTCTGTAATCGGCGAAGCCATGCGTATCACCTCAAGGTTCCGCAAAAACAAAAAAAAAGGTCCCAAATGGGAAATGCTTGGCCTGGCTTTAACCGCGAACATAAATCTTGGTAGACTGCTAATAAACTTAAATAAACACATTAAAAAGTAGTACGATAAATATTAAATTATGGCTGTCGAGTGTCTTCATAATTACCGAGAGCCAGGGAACTAATAAAAGCAGACTTTGGCTTCGCCTTTAACTAACTTGGCCAATTGTCTGAACTCGTACTACATATATGACTCTTTTTTTTTGGTTGGTTTTCCATTGGCTTTTCCGATTCTCGGATTTTCTGGTTGCCAAAGACAATAACAATACAATATGGCCACAATCTTTGGGACAATCTTGTCACGAAATTCTGTCGCCGTCTGTGTCGGAGTTGCAGTTAAAGTCGTCTCTGGAGGAGGATGGGTGGAGTGGGGGTCTTAAAAAGCCAAAGCCAAAGTCTGGCCCCATCTGCTGGCCCAAAGCCATTCATTAGACGCGCCTACACTTTGGCAGCGACGACAATAACAACAATAACAACACCAACAAAGAACTAGCTGGCGTTTAGCAATTTCTGGCATTTTGACCCCGTGCACGGCTTCAGTTTGAGGTCTGCCTTTGCCTCTGTCTCTGTCTCGGTCTCTGGCTCTGGCTCAGCCTCTGCCCATGGGCTTGGGTTTCTTTGGTACCCTCAGCCTCACCTGAGTTTACCTGGCTGCCTGACTTTGATTGCGATTGCCGATTAATGGCAGCGAATTTAAAGGCAATGGTTCAGCCTCCCCAAAAGAAATAAAGGCACTGGCTCTGCCCCATATCGAGTCAGGTGGCAACGCCGTCGGCCAAGATGGGTATCTTCATTATCTTTTTCAATTCCATTAAAAAAGGGGCGTTTTTATCGATCTTTAATAAATAATAAATTAAATAATTATTCAAAGAATGAAATAAAATGCAAGAATAAACGATACTTGAAAGATATTTATAACAAAAACCCTCTAAACCTAGACCATTAAAGTTCAAAGAAATTATTTGATGTTTGCTTATCTTCTGGGTCCCAAAAATACAAACAAACACAATAAATATAAAATATTTATTTTATATAAAAAAATAAAAAAAAAATAGATTGTTTTATTTCTAGGCATCCCCTTTTGATTTAGTTAATAATGATTTAGTATTAACATAAGAAAAACCTTTTAGATCTATTTACAAACTGAAAAAAAATCCCATTTCAAATTTTAGTTTTTCCTTTTTTAACCTAAAAAAACCTTCTTAAACTCTTGATTAATTGTTTATTTATTTTTATATATAATTTTCTTTAACTTTTGTACCAAAAATGCTCTATTTCTAGTCATACCCTCTAACCCTAGTTAATAATTTAGTATAAACTTTAATCACCGTGTAGCTATTTCCGCTGGCTGATGCAATTACTAGTCCATATATTTAAATGAAGAAAACCTGCAACAATTGCATAAATTAAGCTTACTTAGTACCAAGTTAGTTCTTCTCTTGCATGTATTTTCTTGGCCCAGAACAGCTGAGCCTCTGCTGCTCTTTCCAAGCAGAGACCTAGGCGTTGGATCTTTACTTTTAGTTAGTTAGTTTTTCTTCTCTCTTTCAGCAGATAGTCAGTCGTCGCCGCTCGCCCGCTGCCACCCCCTCAGTTAGTTGTTGTCGTTTTTAGTTGTTTTTTAGTTTCGTTGTCGTCGTGTCGCAGCTTTTGCATCTTTGGATGGCTTTTTTTTTCGTATTTTCTTATTTTTTTGCAACTGTGTGTGCGAGACGCTTTGCCAACTGAAACTGAATTGTTTGCAGCCTCGCCAATGCAATTTTCGTATAAATAGACTCACCTGCCGGCATTGGGCATCATTAAATAAAAAACGCTCGTTCAATTAACAGCTCCAACAGGCGCTCAGTTGAAAGGATAGCTCAGCCTTTGGATAACCACATCCCTTCAGTGCATCCAACAAGATGAAGAACGTAAGTGGAAGTGAAGGAAGCCCAAGTGATTAATTACACAAAAAGTGATGAAAAGTAATCCTAAAGATATCCCTAGGATAAAATGTGAAAAAAATATAGTAAAGAGTATTAAAAGTGGCTAAGGACTAGAGAGATCTTAGATTTCAAAGGAGCGTACGAAATTTGATTAATTTGAAATAATAGTTTGTATTTTTAAAGAAGGATGTGCTTGCATTTATAGTGCTTAGAATTTATGGATGTTTAATTATAAATTCAATCAAAAAATTTTCCAATAAAAAAGCAATTTAAAGGACCGATAATGAGCTACTGAAAAATTGAAAGGATGCCTTAAAAAATACAAGTTGCAGTTAACTACAAGATGCAGTTCTTAAACAAAATTCTATAATTTTATTTTAAAAATTAAAAAAAGAAAACCCCATTTTGTTCATAAATATATTAAGTTTTAACCTCCATAAAATATGTTTATGACCAGACAGACCTGGGCACTAAAAACTTCATCCATCCAGCTCGTAAATCAATCGCCTAAGGTGAGGCTTTTATAGCGGCTCCATATCCCTTTTGTGGGCTTGTTTTTAAAAGATTTTCGGTTTGGTTAAATCTTCCGCAATTACGAGGCGGGTGCGAAGCCAACGACTCCGAGAGCGTGCCATTTGAAGAGCTCAAAAGCCAAAGGCAATTAACGGCCACAGATGCGAGCTCTGTTAGCCATGCAAAGGTCAGAGTCAGTCCATGTCCATGTCCACCATTTGGCAGCTGTCCGTCTGGCTGAAAAGTTCAGGCACGAAATTGGAGTCCAAATCCAAGCCAGAAAATGTAAACGAAACCTATTCCAAGTTAGATCACTTTAAAAGAGTTAAAAAATGAAACCAAAGACGAGCGGCACGCCCTGCGATTGTCAGGCCTGTTTTTTTTTTTTTTTTTGTGTACAACTTAATTGAGTCGGTGTGTGGAAATGTGGAAAATATTTAATTGGCAGCTATTTGCCGACCTCAAAAGGTGTCTAAAGAGCTCGGTATGTGAGAACAGCAAATAAAATAGCAAAGGCAATAAATCTCTAGGCGGCGCTCGGCTCTCGGACACGCGGGCGTTGCATAATGGGCATCGGGCACGATCTCAAGATGTTTACTAACTCACTTAACATTTGCTTTGCCCATTGCGTTTTTCTTATAGTTTTCCCAATCGTTTTCCCTATCGTCTGCAATTTCATTTGTGTTTTTTTCATTGACAGTTTGCTCTGTGTCTGCTGGCCATGGCGCTGCTCAGCTGCTGCCAAGCTGCTCCCCAGAAGGCGGATGAGCCCATAGCCATCATCAGCCAGGAGTCCAACATTGAGCCAGATGGATCCTATAATTATGCGTGAGTATAAACAATAAATATAAATGTAATAACCCTAGATTGGTGGTGTAAAAAAAGACCATAAATTAAATCTTTATTTAAAGATACTACCCTCTCCCACAAATTCCCCCTTTTTAACTAGGTAATTGCCTAGATCCATTTAAGAAATTATACCACAATTAACTTAATTGAATAATTAACAGGCTAAATAACATAAATCTTTGCCTCAAAGTCAGCTATAAATACCTCTGAGAATCGTAATTGACAGCTGTGATATTATAGCTTCTAAAGAACGTGTTAATGATCTGCTTAGCTCTTCAATTGAACTTCAACCTTTAATTGTCAACCCAAGACCATAAAACTCTAATTGTATTTAAAAGTCGTGCTCATAAAAACCTAGTGATACAGCAATCAATTTTTGTTTGTATATAAACTCCTTCAATTTATAGTATACTTTGCGGCACAATCATTTTAAAAACAACTAAAAATTCAACTTCCAAAAAGCCACAATGATTCATGTTTCAGTTTTCTATATGTGGTAAAGACTCTTAGCTTAACCTGAGCTCCCCTTTCCGAATACCAAACAGAACCAGCTAATATAATCCAGTCAAGATTATGCTAATCAAGCCAACGAAATATGGATTAATGAACCATTTTTCGCTTAGAAGTCTGCACAGAAAGACTAAAAGTTAAGCAGATAATTGAATATTTATACGAAGCGCCTGGCGCCAGTCGTCGGGTGACGCACTAAACCGCAATTTTATTATATTTTTTTTCGCAAGATTTCAAGGTGAATTTGGTTAAACCCTTTGGTTATATCTTTAATTCGAGATCATTTTCATTGCAGCTATGAGACGGCCAACGGCATCAAGGCCGAGGAGACGGGAACCCTGAAGAAGGCCACCTCACCGGACAGCAGTGATGTGATCATTGCCCGGGGATCGGTCTCCTACACCTCGCCCGAGGGCAACCTCATCACCTTGAACTACTCCGCCGATGATGAGAATGGTTTCCAGCCGCAGGGCGATCATCTGCCCACGCCGCCACCAATCCCGCCAGCGATCCAGAAGGCGCTCGACTATCTGCTCAGCCTGCCCCCAGCCAAGCGTCGTTAAGGATGAGGTGGTAGCTTACCCCGGACATGCACCTGGAACACTCGATTCTGACCCCCGATTCTGATGAAGATGCTGAGCTGCTGCTGCTGCAGATGCCCCAAGCCCCCATTCCCAATCCCTAGACAATCACACATAAGACACAAGCCACGGGCCGGAGGAGACTCCTGGGCCAAATCCACTGACTGAAGAACACAAAACTCAAACGGATTTTTTTGAGGGACAACATAACACTATACACTTTTCTATATACGTCTGCTTTCTTGCTTTCTTCCACACGAATTTCTTCAGATCTTTTAGTCGCCGGAACTTTGCCATTTTCGGACTCATGTGATATCGTCGATTTATCAATGAAATCAACAAAGAAAATGTAAAAAAAAATAACTAACAAACAAGAAATTACTTAAATAATATACAGGAATATTATCCACAGCAAACTTTGTGTAAATAGTCTGTAAATTAGAAACATTTACACGCATAGTCTAAGCAGCGATGTTGACGGGGACTTGGCCTGGCTAAGTCCTTAAGTCGCATCGATCTAGACACTTGTGAAGAACTACGAAGATATTCTTTAGCCTTAGCTGCAAATAAAGAATTAAAGATTCTTTCGAAAAGTAAAGAAATGGTTTTATTTAATGGAAATATGTGGATTTTAAATAAATTTAATAATAATTTTTATAAATCGAAAATACAAGAAAGTTAGCTAAGTAAAAACACATATATTTATAGACAAACAAATGACCTTTAATAATATGAAACTATTTAAGTCTTGCCTCCTATTTTATATATAAATTTAAAGACACTAAAAATTTCCATCCAAAATACCAATAATCTCGGTCTTAAGTTTCGGAGCTTCTGTCACAGTCATAAATCTATATACCCAATTCCTCAAATAGCTGCGATGACAGCGACTAAAAAGAGATAATGAATGCACAAAACCCGTTGACCAGATGCACACACATTGAGGATATAGTTTACATGGGAATCCAATGATCTTCGCCGTTTATTCATAGATTCTGTCCAAAAATAACGTGCGCTTTTATTGTTTCACCCGGTTTTGCACATCAAGGCGAGAGTTGATAGATTCATCTTATGCAAAGTGGCCAGACGCTGGCAAAAATGTGGTTCCGAGCCGAGAACCAGAATCGGACTGAGGCCGGGGCCAGGCCCATGGAAGTGACCAGCGCCATCGCCACAACATTATTATTATTTATTTATTTTATTTTGGAAAACAATGTGTGTGATGTGTGGTGTGCGGTGTGGAGGCTGACAAAGTTGAAGTCGTCTGCACCAAATTTCACACCCATTTTCGAAAGGCCAACGAGGAACGGAACACTAGGCGAAACAAGTTCAATATTATTTATTGGCCACATTTTAATTTCATGTTAAATATTTTATTTTGGTACAGGAATTCTCGCTTTGCTAATTTGTCGTTGCCTATATAAGAGTCTTTGTTTACCGATGGGGATCGCCAGTCGCCTCGAGACACCAGCTTGGATTGTGTACGGAAAAAAGAACCCGGATATTTGTATATTTGATTAAGAAAGGAATAGAGATCAATCTACAAGTCCCGAAAATGAAGTTCCTACTGCTGATTGCTCTGTTTGTGGTTGCTGCCAAGGCGGAGGTGGACAATGAACCGATTTCCCAGGAGTCCAATGTGGAGTACAATGGCAAATATCATTATCAGTAAGTTTCATGACACTAAAGCAATTAAGTTTTATAATTAAAAATATTTTCAAAGTAATTTTTCTCTTAATAACAAAATCTTTAAGTTCCATAAAAGAATGATCTTAAATATAATAAAATTCCTCAATATAAATACATAATGATTATATCAGCTTAACTTCCTTTTGAACACGTTCTTCTTTTAATAATGATATATTTTTTCCTGCAGTTACGAACTCAAGGATGGCTCCAAGGCCACCCAGGATGGTGTCCTGAAGTCCGTGAATGCCGATCACAATGGCGAGGCTGTCCATGGCAAGTACTCTTTCGTTGGCGATGATGGTGAGACCTATGTGGTGTCCTACACAGCCGATGAGAATGGTTACCAGCCTGTGGGTGCCCATTTGCCCACACCACCACCCACACCCGAGTCCGTCCTTAAGGCCCTGGAGTACATCCGTCTGCATCCCTACACTCCGCCAGTGAAGAAGCACTGAAAAAAGTTACAAGAACTAAGCATAAATGTGATTGGAACCAAAAAGAACTGAGAAAAATTAAAGAAAATACAAATGTTACACAAATTGAAGAGGAAGTCTGGGTTGAATGGAAGTGAAGGTTAGTTCTGGCAGGAAATTGGATGAAGAGATTAGGTGATTATAATATCACATGCAGAATTTTATTGAGAATATTTAAAAACAAGAAATACTTTATACAGTAAAGAACGTACCTTGAATTTAATGTTAAGGGCTCAATCAATATTTTTTCAAAAGTTTAAAAATGTATTTATAATATTTATACGTTGATTCCTGTTTTGCTAGAAAAAATAAAAGACTTGAAAGTCTTTTTAAAACATAAAGATATCTTGGTTAGCCGGAAGCCAATAATTTCAGATAGACTAACTTAGTTTGTAGTTAAAGCAGGGGTGTTGTTAGGAGAAGCTCTGCAAAAAAATCACGGACTTTTGTGTGCCATTCCAAAATGTGTGTTAAATTTGCCTTACTTAGCAGTTTTTGGCTCTGCTGGCAATCTCGCTAAACAATTACTAATTGAAAGCTAAATTGTTAAATAAGCAATTGAAGCCCCAAGCAGAGTGGCGAAAATCTCAAGGCCGTATCCGCGGGTACACTAAACATCAGTCCAGATATAAATCGTGCCATATCTGTATCTTTCAGAACAAAATCAACAAAATCAGTAGGGATTATGTAAGACCCTCGCCAGAGACAGAAACTGAAAGTGTGATTTTTGTTTTTGTTTTGCTCGTTTTAATTTACACTAATATGTTAATAACTTTGGGATCAATACAAGCTAAGAACATTTGTAATTCCGGGAATGAGCCAAGAGAAATCCTCATTGTTTTCCCAAAATTAATCAGTTATCTATTCGCATATCTTTTGTGGTCATTTCTTTGCTTACCCAACCAAGTTCATTGACCATTAACCGTCTTCTATGACACAATTGTGGTTAATATTCGCAGCATATAGCCCTTCAGTCATATGGCTATAGAAGCTAGACAGCGGCGTTATCAATTCGATTTATGGCCCACAATACTCTACATTTTTTATGGTTCTTTGTTTTCAGTGTTCACCGTTAGGTTTTTTTCGGCGAAAATATTTCCATAATTGAAACGTGATGGCAATGCAAATGTGAGTGAAGTTCTTTTTTGTTTTTTGCAGTTGCTATAGGAATTTTAGGGGAATATTTGGTTTATTCTGGAAGTACAGTGTTTATCACTTGTATGTATAGGTTTTATGGTTTATAATTAGTTAAATTAGGGTATTTTTTTAAGGACACATTTAAGTTCGCAGTTAAGTATTAACTTATTATTAAGTATTAACTTATTAAAGTTTTTCTTAGAGTGCTTTTTGGAAAATATATTTTTATTTCTTTAAGGAAATATATTTAATATTTTAAGTCAAATAAATTTGCAAGAAATTCCAAACAATGTCAAGTAATTATATATACTTAACTTCACCAGAATTCCAGCACTCCCTCGCCTCAGATTAAATCCTTAACGGAATCCCCAGGAACTGTCAACGGAACCAAACTCTCGCCCCTCTGAAGAATAATTATATTCTGTTCAGACAAATCACGTAGCCGGCCAAGATCTGGGATCCGCGATATGCGGCCTGCGAGGTGAGGGGCTAAAGAGTGGACATCTGCTGTCACCTGCTGACATCGTCGCTTCATCTTCATCTCTTTTTGATGTTTACTCATCGCGCGGCAATAAAACCGACTCTGAGTCTGAGTCTGAGTCCGAAACTGAGACCGAAAAGCCGGCGACGGGCGCTGCTCGTAATTTCTGCGAGTACTTCGCAGCTTATCTAGTGCGCCCATCGTAATGGCGATGATCGCGGTAAGCTCCGAAGCTTCTTCGGACTATAAAAGGCCCGGGCCTGGTTGGGGCAGTCAACAGTTTGCTTGCCAATTCGCTGGATAACACTGCCCACGCCCAGTCACACCCCAGGATTAAATCATGTACAAGTTCGCCTTTCTAGTGTGCTCTGCCCTGCTACTCAGCTATGTCTTGGCCAGGCCGCAGGATCAGCGAGCAGGAGCTCCTAGTGCCACAACTACGACCACAGCTGCCACTATTGTCAAGCAGGATAATGTGAACAATGCCGATGGAAGCTTCAATAGCAGGTGGGTTTTTGCCATAAAAAAATATATGATGTGTAGTTAAAATAAATAGGGAAAAGATCAGACCTCAATCTTGTCTGTAGTGTCTTATTTTAAACGAAGAAAAACCTTACGTTAAGTATATCATGTCTATTTTTTATAGAAGATATTTCATTTTTAACTATAAAATACTTTATAAATACTATACAAATTATATAATTAATTCCTATTCAATGTTTATAATTTATTCTTTAGCTACGAGACCTCAAACGGAATACGCGTGGAGAACATTGGCTACCTGAAGAAGATCATTGTGCCCAAGACAGAGACCTCCGATGGCCAGGTGGTGGAGGAGCATGAGGAACTGGTCCTGGTCCAGACGGGCTCCTACAGCTACAGCGACCCCGATGGCAATATCATCACTCTGCGCTATGTGGCCGATGAGAATGGTTTCCAGCCCGAGGGGGATCATCTGCCGGTGGCCCCGCAATAAGCTCTAGTTCCCATAAACAGTAGTAGTTCCCTCCCAATGTAATCAATAATAATATTTCGCTTGAAAGTATTATGCACTGCCTGAATGCCATACGAAATTGAAATGTCTACAGACCGTAGTTAGTCTTAAGCAAACACAACACACGCAAAGAGAGAAATAAATATTGGAAACGATAATGAAAACGACAACTTAACTGAACTGAACTTACTTCTCAGCCTCGCGTGGCCTATAACATTACATTACCAAATTGCCCTTCACGCTGGCGGTTAACACCACAAGTGGAGATGAGATGATACCAAAGATGAGATGATGCCAAAGCTGGTGATCATGAGCCAACCGCTGGATTTATTTACATTATCGCACTTGGCGCCGAATGACATTGATGCCGCCGCTGATATGGACATGGTGGGGAGTACGAGCTTCGAATATGGTTTCGTGTGTTGTTTGCCCAACTCAATGGCGCATACCACAGAATGTATGGAAAGTCCCGGCGTTTAATTACTCTATTAAACTCCCATTAGCTGTGGTTTTGTGGTATATCATGGGATCAGCTCAGATTCAGTTCATCCATTGAGACACCGGAATGTGGAGCACTTTGCTATGGAGCCTTGTGGCTTTGAACATACATCCTGCCGAGGCAGCCAAGCTGATTCCTGTGAGTAAACCCCAAAAAAAAATCTATAGAAAAAATATATAAATATATATTTATTGACCCAGAGCCTGGGCTACTTCGTTGAGATGAAGCAAATGGATTGCGTGGGCAATCCCAGTTACTTTGCCAACATGCACTGCCGCATCCTTCCACCAAACAACAGGACCATGGAGGCCTCGGTAACCATTATGCAAAAGCTAGGCCCCTTTAGTGGCTCACTTAGAGTCTCTATACCCAATGCCAAGAAGGTCATTACCCAGATATTTGACATAACCTTTGACGTGTGCAAGGTTTTGCGTGAAAGAAAGAGAAAAGTGCTAATCGATTTGCTGGTCAACACGGTGGCTAGGAATAGCAATGCCAAGGACTGGAGGTGTCCCTTCCCAAAGGTACGAGTAGTACTATTTTGAAAAATGATGTAATTTTAATTATTTATATTTTATAGGGAAAATTCGAGTCGAAAAACATTTCAGTCAGCGATCTGCCGCCTATGTTAACCGAATCGGACTTTTTGGTGAACCTGGACTTCTTTATTCCCAAGGTGGCGCATGCCTTGAATGTAACACTTAAAGGACATCTCTTTGAGATAGCCAAGGAAAAGGCTAGGAAAAAGAAATATTTGTAGGGATAGATATAGAAATTTAGAAATATATCTTCATAAATATAACATTTTAACAATTTATTATGCCTTTGTTAGAAACATTTTCAAGTCTGTATAATAAATATTTTTTCCTTAAACCGTTTCCAAAGCAATTTTTTATAATTCTTGTTGTGTTAAGTATTAAAAAAGCTAGTTAATTTATTATACAAATATTTTCTACATATTTAACACAATCTTTACACTAAAATTAAGGCATACTTTGAGGCAGAATTTAAATTAAACAATCGAAAATAGAAAATCGTTGGCTTTGCCATAAGCTAAATCGCTTCAGTCAGTTATTTATCTCTCACAATATCGTTGTCATGTTTTGTACCAATATATTTTTACGCTCAATTAAGAGTTCAAATTGTGGAAAATTTCAAATGTTTTAAAGTCAATTATGTTACTGATTTGTAATCACTTAAATTTGTATACAAATCAATCAATGAGAGGCCATGCCTTTAGTTGTCCAACGTCTGATCGGGAGTAATGTTGTCCACATGGCTGAACTGTTTACGGATAATTTTGCTGCTCATTCACCTAATACATTACACAGAAGCCAAGGTAACAAAATACTTAAAAATATATATTTCCTAAAATTTAAGTTCAAAAACTTTCAGAGACGCCTAAGATGGGAGTGCTTTGACTGTAACATTGGTCCGCAATTCTCAGACAAAATGAAATGCAGCGTGGGCGGCACTAGAAACTCCGTGCTGAATGTGGAAATTAACTTGCAAGAAGAACTAGATGCAATCAAGACTTATGTGAAGATTTCAACCAGATTCAAGAGCACAAGTCCCTACAGGAAGTTCTTTGATATAACCTTTGATGGATGCCGCGTGATATCGGATATGGTACAAGGAACCATGGTTTCAAATATGTTTAATGCAGTTGTGCGATCAAGTAATCAGCCCAGAAAGTGTCCCATAAAAAAGGTAAATTTATATTAAATTTATAAATTATATAATTATATAGAATTATACATAATTTTAAAAATTTCCAGGGCTTGATTTACTATCACAACATAAGCATAGAAGAAGCCTTACCCATGTTTGTGCCCAGCAGCTATCTCTTTGTCCAAGTGGACTTTTTTTCCAAGCGGCAGTCGTATTTAAATGTGACTCTCAGGGGAGAGATATTGGAAAAATAAATAATATATTCCTAACCAGACTACTTTAATCAATTACTGTATTAACGGACTGACCCATAAACAAAGACATCAACTCTTAAATACAGACCGCAGCTCGTGCTATATTTAAAACCACTTAAAATGCCATCACCAAAAATATCAATTATTGTTTTTGATAATTATGGGAAGCATTATAATTATTTTCGGTTTTCACTTATAGTCTGTGCCATAGCTTCCGAGTCAGACAGTTGTTATAAATCAGAGCTGATGATGGCTCAATTTTACGGAACACTTTTGGTGCTTTTACTCGCTGGCCACAGCCAGACGGCCAAGGTATGCTAATGAGAAAATATGACAAGGATTTGTAATCAACTTTGTGGTATGTAGCTCTCAACAAAGTTGCGTCTGCAGCTGATGTGGCGCAACTTCAACTGTGCGATCAATACGGATTATATTTCCCAACACAAGTGCCTCATCTTGGAGGCGGACAGGTCTCTGCTCACCGCGGAACTGCACTACATAAAGGATGTGGCCAAGTACAATGCCACCTTTAAGCTGTTTATGCCCCGAAAGCCCAACACCAAGTTTCAAAAGGTTATAGACATCAATGTGGATATATGTCAGTTTGCGAAGGGAGTTCATGGCCACCGATTCATGACCGTTGTGATTAAGGCTTTTGGAAAGCACGGTTCCCAGCTGAGGTGTCCTCATCCAAAGGTATTTTGTAAATGATATAATTTTAAGTAATTAATTATTTGGGGGCTGTTTTTCAGGGCCCTTATGTTTATCCCAACATTAACATAGCCGAGAATTTGCCCGCCTTTTTGCCAGAGACTGAGTTCAGAATTGAAATGAATTTTTTGACCACGGATACCTATTTGTTTAATACCAGTCTGGCTGGATTTTTGTATGATTCCCAAAAGAAGAGAGGAAAGGTTATTTGATTTTGTTTTCCAGAGAAATAAAGCAAACACAGAAATATTCGAGCAAATATCAATTATATA